>WNWK01033029.1:0-21459 GCA_009830355.1 Cherax destructor
CACCACCCCGCTGCCAAACAAACGCTTACCAGCCTACAGCTTCATCTTGCTGCACCAACTTCTCTGACTACTGTGTTAAAATGAGACGTAACATCAGAAGGACCAATTCCAAAATCAACAAGAAACTACCCAGGATGCCGGTACACCCTCCACCCCCTCACCACCACCCAGGGCGATGCATCAACAACAAACATGGCTGCCTCACCCACAAGCTCCCCCTTCACTGGTTTCACCCCAGATAATCTCTCGGGTATAACGAATGATCCAGATACACTAAAGTCGTACATCATCAAATTAATCAATGAAAATATGGACCAACGTAAAGCACTTCTGCAACAAGATACCAGGATGACGCAACTTGAAAACAAAATCCACTGCCTTGAGCAAAAGTTAACAACATCTGGAATGACTGATTTTGGCAAAATCCTCCAAACTGTCATTGATAGCCACTCTGAACAGATAACATCTATAAACACAAAGGTTGAGGAAGCTGTAAAGGAGTGGAAGAACAACATGGATAACCAGTTTAATGACTACCTTGCACTACAAGAGGAAAAAACCGAGCAAGATAAGTTATCAGATGCAGTAATAGTGAACAGTCCATTCTTTCCCAGTGATATGACCCAAGAAAACAGTAAAGACATTACTTTACAGATCATCAAAGATCAAATAAACGTTAATGTACCAGTGACAGATATAAAAGAAGCACGATTACTAGGCTCCCATGGTAGAAAAAGTGTTATGCTTAGATTCACCACACATGACAGGAAAACAGATCTAATTAAATCATCTATTATAGCCAGGAAACAGGTTTACATAAATGAATGTCTGACCAAAAAATGTCAGAACCTCTGGTATAGAATCAGAAAACTTAAGCAAGAGAATATTGATAAAATCCACCAATGTTTCACCCGGGATGGAAAAATTCTAGTGAAGAAAACAAGTGTAGGTCAGTTGTATACTATCACTCCTTCAGAGTGCCGGCACTGTACTTCCCATCTCCAGAACTCAAGTCCGGCCTGCCGGTTTCCCTGAATCCCTTCATAAATGTTACTTTGCTCACACTCCAACAGCACGTCAAGTATTAAAAACCATATGCCTCCATTCACTCCTATCAAATACGCTCACACATGCTTGCTGGAAGTCCAAGCCCCTCGCACACAAAACTTCCTTTACCCCCTCCCTCCAACCTTTCCTAGGCCGACCCCTACCCCGCCTTCCCTCCACTACAGATTTATACACTCTCGAAGTCACTCTGTCTCGTTCCATTCTCTCTACATGTCCAAACCACCTCAACAACCCTCCTCAGCTCTCTGGACAATCGTTTTGGTAATCCCCACCTCCTCCTAATTTCCAAACTCCGAATTCTCTGCATTATATTCACACCACACATTGACCTCAGACATGACATCTCCACTGCCTCCAGCCTTCTCCTCGTTGCAACATTCATCACCCATGCTTCACACCCATATAAGAGCGTTGGTATAACTATACTCTCATACATTCCCTCTTTACTTCCATGGACAAGGTTCTTTGTCTCCACAGACTCAAGTGCTCCACTCACCCTTTTCCCCTCATCAATTCTATGATTCACCTCATCCTTCATAGACCCATCCGCCGACATGTCCACTCCCAAATATCTGAATACATTCACCTCCTCCATACTCTCTCCTCCAATCTGATATCCAATATTTCGTCACCTATTCTTTTGTTATCCTCATCACCTTACTCTTTCCTATATTCACTTTCAATTTTCTTCTTTTACACACCTACCAAATTCATCCACCAACCTCTGCAACTTCTCTTCAGAATCTTCCAAAAGCACAGTGTCATCAGCAAAAAGCAACTGTGACAACTCCCACTTTGTATTTGCTTCTTTATCTTTTAGCCCAACACCTCTTGCCAAGACCCTCAGCATTCACTTCTCTTACAACCCCTTCTATAAATATATTGAACAACCACGGTGACATCACACATCCTTGTCTAAGGCCCACTTTTACTGGAAATAGTCCCCTTCCCTCCTACACACTCTAACCTGAGCCTCACTATCCTCATAAAACTCTTCACTGCTTTCAGTAACCTTCCTCCTATTCCATACACCTGCAACATCTGCCACATTGCCCCCTATCTACCCTATCATACGCCTTTTCCAAATCCATAAATGCCACAAAAACATCTTTACCCTTATCCAAATACTGTTCACCTATATGTTTCACTGTAAACACTTGGTCTACACACCCCTACCTTTCCTAAAGCCCCTTGTTCATCTGCTATCCTGCTTTCTGTTTTACTCTTAATTCTTTCAATAATAACTCTACCATACACTTTACCAGGTACACTCAACAGACTTATTCCCTATAATTTTTGCACTCTCTTTTTGTCCCCTTTGCCTTTATACAAAGGAACAATACACGCTCTCTGCCAATCCCTAGGTTACCTTACCCTCTTCCATACATTTATTAAATAATAGCACCAACCACTCCAAAATTATATCCCCACCTGCTTTTAACATTTCTATCTTTATCCCATCAATCCCAGCTGCCTTACCCCCTTTCATTCTACCCACTGCCTCACGAACTTCCCCTACACCCACAACTGGCTCTTCCACACTCCTACAAGATGTTATTCCTCCTTTCCCTACACACGAAATCACAGCTTCCTGTCTTCATCAACATTTAACAAATCCTCAAAATATTCTCTCCATCTTCCCGATACCTCTAACTCTCCATTTAATAACTCTCCTCTCCTATGTTTAACTGTCAAATCCATTTGTTCTCTAGGCTTCCTCAACTTATTAATCTCATTCCAAAACTTTTTCTTATTTTCAACAAAATTTGCTGATAACATCTCACCCACTCTCTCATCTGCTCTCTTTTACATTGCTTCACCACTCTTTTAACCTCTCTTTTTCTCTCCATATACTCTTCCCTCCTTGCATCACTTCTACTTTGTAAAAACCTCTCATATGCTAACTTTTTCTCCCTTACTACTCTCTTTACATCATCATTCCACCAATCGCTCCTCTTCCCTCCCGCACCCACTCGCCTGTAACCACAAACTTCTGCTGAACACTCTAACACTACATTTTTAAATCTACCCCATACATTTTCGACCCATTGCCTACACTCTCACTAGCCCATCTATCCTCCAATAGTTGTTTATATCTTACCCTAACTGCCTCCTCTTTTAGTTTATAAACCTTCACCTCTCTTTTACTTACTGATTCTATTTTCCTTGTATCCCATCTACCTTTTACTCCCACTGTAGCTATAACTAAAAAGTGATCTGATATATCTGTAGCCCTCTATAAACATGTACATCCTGAAGTCTACTCAACAGTCTTTTATCCACCAATACATAGTCCAACAAACTACTGTCATTACGCCCTACATCATATCTTGTATACTTATTTATCCTCTTTTTCTTAAAATATGTATTACCTATAACTAAACCCCTTTCTATACAAAGTTCAATCAAAGGGCTCCCATTATCATTTACACCTGGCACCTCAAACTTACCTACTACACCCTCTCTGCATGTTTCTCCCACTTTAGCATTTAGGTCCCCTACCACAATTACTCTCTCATTTGGTTCAAAAGTTCCTATACATTCAGCTAACATCTCCCAAAATCTCTCTCTCTCCTCTACACTCCTCTCTTCTCCAGGTGCATACACGCTTATTATGACCCACTTTTCGCATCCGACCCTTATTTTAATCCACATAATCCTTGAATTTACACATTCAAATTCCCTCTTTTCCTTCCATAACTGATCCTTCAACATTATTGCTACCCCTTCCTTAGCTCTAACTCTCTCAGATACTCCTGACTTTATCCCATTTATTTCTCCCCACTGAAACTCGCCTACCCCTTCAGCTTTGTTTCGCTTAGGGCCAGGACATCCAACTTCTTTTCATTCATAACATCGGCAATCATCTCTTTCTTATCATCCGCACTACATCCACGCACATTCAGACAACCCAGTTTTATAAAGTTTTTCTTCTTCTCGTTTTTAGTAGATTTGTACAGGAGAAGGGGTTACTAGCCCATTGCTCCCGGCATCTTAGTCGCCTCATACGACACGCATGGCTTACGGAGGAAAGATTCTTTTCCACTTCCCCATGGACAATAGAGAAAATAAAAAGAACAAGAGCTATTAAGAAAAAGAAGAAAAACCTAGATGTGTGTATGTATATATATGCATGTGTATGCCAGTGTAGTGTGACCTAAAGTGTAAGTAGAAGTAGCTAGATATACCTGTTATCCAGCGTGTTTATGAGACAGAAAAAAGACACCAGCAATCCTACCATCATGTAAAACAGTTTCAGGTTTCTGTTTCACAGTCACCTGGCAGGACGGTAGTACCTCCCTGGGTGGTTGCTGTCTACCAACCTACTACCTACCAAAAAATATACTTACAAAAGCATTTAAAAAAATAAACTTACATAAAAGGGCGATTTTGGGGACCATCGTAACTCGAGGTACCACTGTATTTGTCTATCCTTTGATGAATATTTTTGACAAATAATTTTATTTTTATTTTTAAATACATACAGTTTTTACTTGTGCCCATTTTTCAACCCACATTCCTATATATTTTGATCAGCTTAATTGCTTAGAATTTATTATTACTTTTGATCACCTTAATTGCTAAAAATTGTATTTACCTTTTATCCTTTTCTCCAACCTCATTTCTATATATTATTGATCACCTTAACTGCCTAAAATTTTATTTCAAGCTATTTTTTTACTATTAATAAATTTTACTTTTGTACACTTGAGCACTTTTTTCTCCTATAATAGTTTACTTTCATTTTCTTTATATTGCCTTTAACCCTTAAACTGTCCAAACGTAGATATACGTTTGTACGCGTACTGCTCCGAACGTAGATCAACGTTTTATTTTTCATTCCTTCAAATTTAGTGCAATTGGCCTGAGTCGCCTAGACATGAGAGAATGGGTCTGCGCCCTCAGTGTGCGCAGTATTAAAAAAATCTGGGACCACTTAGTACCTTGTGGGAGCACTAGTTCAATTGAGTGCCAGCTGGAGCAAATAATGTGGCAAACACCATGGATTCACTGATGTCATGTCGCATTAACACTCCCCTTATAAGAGGAAAGTAAAAATAGGTTCGATAAATACATGAGTGGCTGTGGGTGGGTGTGAGTTGGACCTGACTAGCTTGTGGTCTGATGCTGTGCTCCTTCCTTCAGAGGATGTGACCTGACTAGGTGGGTCATTGGTCTAAGCTGGGGGGTGACATGGACTTGCCTTGCATGGGCCAGTAGGCCTTCAGCAGTGTTCCTTCTTTTACGTTCTTATATATTCGGCAGGCTGGCTTTGGCTGTCTCTGGCTGTCTCTGTGTCTATATCTGTCTATATCTCTGTCTATATCTGTCTATATCTCTGTCTATATCTGTCTATATCTATCTGTCCTATATCTCTGTATCTGTCTATCTATATATATCTGTAATATCTCTCTCACATGTACACATAAGTACAGTTATTATACATAGTGTAAATTATTTAGGATAACCTAAAAATCCAGGCAAAGTCCTATACAATACTTGTATATATAAGACATAATACACATGACTGGCAAGTAATACGCATTGTCACATTGTCACTTCTGCATCGCGTATAATACCTGTTGGCTTACGAGCCGCACTCAGACTGAGACAAGCAGACGGAAAGACACACACACACACAGGCAGACGGAAAGATACACACACAGGCAGACGGAAAGACAGATAAGCAGAGCTAGACAGACAGACAGATAGACAGTGGAAACAAGGAGAGGGTTCCCTGCTCCCATTCATCAATGTCATTGGGCTGTCAGTGTTATCTGACACTTGTCATAACACCATTCTTCAAGGAGTTTCATATACTCCAGGCACACACAGGCAGACAGAAAGACAGATAAGCAGAGCTAGACAGAGACAAAGACAGATAGACAGATGGACAGATAGATAGACAGATACAGTGAAACAAAGCGAGGGTTCCTGCGCACATTCATTCATCAATGTCATTGGGCTGTCAGTGTTATCTGACACTTGTCATAACACCATTAGTCAAGGAGTTTCATATTATACTCCAGGCACACATAGGCAGGCAAACAAAGACAGATAAGCCGAGCTAGACAGATAGATAGAAACATAGATAGACAGATAGACAGATAGATAGACAGATAGACAGATAGATAGACAGATAGACAGATAGATAGAGAAACAGATAGACAGATAGATAGACAAACAGATAGATAGACAGATAGACAGACAGATAGATAGACAGATAGATAAATAGACAGATAGATAGATAGACAGATAGATAGATAGACAGATAGATAGATAGACAGATACAGACAGTGAAAACAAAGCAAGGGTTCCTGGCACACATTCATTCATCAATGTCACTGTCTTATCAGTAGTTATCTGACAATTGTCATAACACCATTCTTCAAGGAGTTTCATATATACTCCAGGATGTCTAAAACATTGCTGGGACCTATAAATACTTTGTATATATTTATAGACAATAGTAAATGACCAAGGCAGGTGAAATTGTTCACCTGTTGGTGTCATTGTGACTATTTGAGTACTATTTCAGTACCTAATATTAGTGTTAGAACAAAGATTGGCTATGAAATCACAAGAACTATTATAAATTGTAATTACCAGAACATAAAAATTGTATAAAATAAAATAAAAACTAGAAAAAAAAGTATATCAGCATTACTTCTGCAAGCGGCAGGACTTGTTGTTGCCGTCAGGTGAGCATCCAGCACCAACTTGTAGGGCTTATATCTCGGTAAGTACTGGCCCTAAATTTTTTTTTTTAGCCTATCCTGTTTATAAAAATGCTCTTCATTTTTAAAAAAACGAATTTTTTTTCAAAATATTCGGAGCAGTGCGCGAGTGAACGTAGATCTACGTGTGGACAGTTTAAGGGTTAATAAATTCTATAATCACAACTAGTGCAATACTGAATCTTAATATTTGTTCCATTATAACTTAATTATTAATCATAGTAATTCTCCAACCAGTTCTATTAGCTAGTTAAATAGTAAATAAATTACATTGTAAAGATATATCCTAAATCTCTGTGACTTTTGTTCAAAAGTGTGTTATTCCAATAGCTAGTAAAATCAATTCATCAGATATCATATTTTTAAGTTTAGCATTATTCATTGTTCTAAAGTCTTTTTAGAATCACACTCATATATAAACATTTGTTTAATTAATTAACTAACTCAGGTGCTATAGTTTTAGATTCTTTTTAGCTGTAAATTGACTACCTTAGCTCATTTATTCATTTTTGTAAACATATCCAATGTTCTAACTCACGTGCCAAGAACTCCTTTTGCATTGTCCTATTCTCAAGTCTACTTGCATTGTTCTATTTTTAAGTTTAACCCTTAAACTGTCCACACATAGATATACGTTCACCTGGGTACTGCTCCGAGTATTTTGAAAAAAAAAAAAATCATTGTTTTTTTTTAAAAATGAAGAGTGCATTTTTATAAACAGGATAGGCTAAAAAAATTTTTTAGGGCCAGTACTTACCGAGATATAAGCCTGCCAATTTGGTGCTGGATGCTCACCTGACGGCAACATCAAGTCCTGCTGCTTGCAGAAGTATTGCCGATATACTTTTTTTTCTAGTTTTCATTTTAATTTATATAATTTTTATGTTCTGATAATGACAATTTACAATAGTTCCTGTGATTTCATAGCCAATTTTTGTTCTAACACTAATATTATGTACTGAAATAGTACTCAAATACAGGTATCCCTCAACATTCGCGAGGGTTAGGGGATCAAGAGCCTCGTGGATGTTGAAAAATCGCGAATGTTTGGTGCCCCAATATATTGTAGGGAAATGTAATACAATACTGCTTCCTTAACCTATTGAACCATGAACAATCATAAAACACATATAAACATCGTAAAATAATGTACTTTATACATGTTATTTTGACATGAGCTGGCTATGGAGGGAGTCCTGTAATAGTATAATTATACAATATGTATTTTATAGTGTTGTGAAGTGTCATGGGGAATCAAGTTACTGACACTGCTTCTTCTCCCTCTGCTGTAGCTCCGCCCACTTTGTAATGATGCCAAATGTTGAATTAAATATGTATACATTAGAACAAAAATGAAACTCCAACTTCATAACTTTATTTTAATTTGCATAACTCATATATTACAGAAAACAATAAAAAAAGTAAAATACACGTACGAGTTAAGCTTACAGAAAAATACATTAAATTCACCATCTAACATTGTTACGAAGTGGGAGGAGCTATTGGAGGGAGTGAGAGGCGCAGTAACATTCAGTGTCTGGTGAGTCGTCATAGGTGGTGGATGTTAGCCTTAGTGCTAATAAAATGTTGTGTAATTACACTAATATTAGTAATAAAGGTTATCTATCTATTACATTTATTCCAAATTGATATCAGAAACATGATAAATACCCTAGAACTGTAATAAAGATGCTGAAATGAATAATATATGCCATATTATATGAGGGGTAACAGAGCAGGTAGACCGCCACCATATAAGATGTTTACATCAGGGTAAACATGCCTAAATCACTCTTGTCGTAAGAACTAATGCAAAAATAGCATTTATTGTTTTTAGAATAATAATAATTTATAATAATTGATCTGGAGCACTTTAAATGTTATCAGTATTTGGTAGCTGACATTTAGAGCACTAAACAGCAATTATTATTATTAATAATTATTATTATTATTATTATTATTTCCCTACAATATATTGTAAGAAAATAATAATAATTATTATTTCCCTACAATATATTGTAGGGAAATAATAATAAATAATAATAATAATTGCTGTGGAGTGCTCTAAATGTCAGCTACCAAATACTGATGACATTTAAAGTGTTCCAGATCAATTATTATAAATTATTATTATTCTAAAAATAATAAATGCTATTTTTGCATTTCTTATAACAAGAGTGATTTAGGCATGTTTACCCTGATGTAAACATCTTTTATGGTGGCGGTCTGTGCCTGCTCTCTTACCACTCATATAATATGGCATATATTATTCATTTCAGCATCTTTATTACAGTTCTATGGTATTATCATGTTTCTGATCAAGGAATAAATGTAATAGATAACCTTTATTTAGTCTTCATTCCGTCCTAACCCTTTACCAGGCCAGGTGTGCCTCATATTTGATTCTGCCATAGGGTATTTAAAGGCGCCTAAAATAATAAACTTGACAAATGAACACAAATAAATATGTCTTAGAATTGCTTATATTATCAGAATATAGGTTCAAGTTGCAGTGTCTCAAATTTGATCTGGCCTGGTAAAGTTAACCTATTGAACCATGAACAATCATAAAACGCATGAAAACATAGTAAAATATTGTACTATATAGTACTACATACATGTTATACTGTAGTTTAATAACAAATAATGAACAAACAAAACACTCAGTGAGTGAGTGGTGGGTGGGCTGGCTTCCGGGTCGGAGGGATGGTAGTAGGGACGCTCGGGTGGAGGGAAACTTAAATATGATTTGGTGGGTGGGAATTTGGCGGCTGGGAATTTGGCGGTCGGGAATTCGCGGATGTGTGAAGCCCGCGAAAGTAGAAAACGCGAAAGTTGAGGGATACCTGTAGTCACAATCACATCAACAGGTGAACATTTTCACCTACCTTGGTCATTTACTATTGTCTATAAATATATACAAAGTATTTATAGGTCCCAGCAATGTTTTAGACATCCAGGAGTATATATGAAACTCCTTGAAGAATGGTGTTATGACAATTGCCAGATAACTACTGATAAGGCAGTGACATTGATGAATGAATGTGTGCAGGGAACCCTCGCTCTTTCACTCTGTATCTATCTATCTGTGTCTGTTTGTCTGTCTATCTGTCTGTCTGTCTACCTGGAGAGAATTCCAGGGGTCAACGCCCCCGCGGCCCGGTCTGTGACCAGGCCTCCTGTTGTACCAGAGCCTGATCAACCAGGCTGTTACTGCTGGCCGCACGCAGTCCAACGTATGAACCACAGCCTGGCTGATCAGGTACCGACTTGAGGTGCCTGTCCAGTGCCTGTTTGTATCTGTCTGTCTCTGTCTAGCTCTGCTTATCTGTCTTTCTGTCTGCCTGGAGTATATGAAACTCCTTGAAGAATGGTGTGTTGACAAGTGTCAGATAACTCTTGACAGCCCAGTGACATTTGATAAATGTCAGCAGTGCTGGAGGGAACCCTCCCTTTTTCATTGTCTGTCTGTCTCTGTCTATCTGTCTGTCTGTCTGTCTGCCATTATCTGTCTGTCAAGCTCTGCTTATTTCTGTCTAACTCTACTTATCTGTCTTTCTGTCTGCCTGTGTGTGTGCGTGTGTGTCTTTCCGTCTGCTTGTCTCAGTCTCAGAGTGCGGTTTGTAAGCCAACAGGTATTATACACGATGCAGAAAGTGACGCTGCGTATTACTTGCCAGTCATGCTTATTATGTCTTATATCTACAAGCATTGTATAGCACTTTGCCTGGAATTTTTGGGTTATTCTAGGTAATTTACACTACAGTGAGCCCCCGGTTCTCGTCGGCAATCCGTCACAGAGGGCCCGTCGACCACCGGTTTGGTTGAACTCCGATTCTATTTTCCCCATAAGAAATAATGGAAATAAAATTAATCCATTCCAGACATCCAAAAATATTTTTTAGAACTTTTTGACATTAAATTAAACACAATTTTATAAAAAAAATAAAAATAAATAGTACAATAACATGTCACTTACATTTATTGAAGAGTTGTTGATGTGTGGAGGACGGGAGGAGGGAAGAAGGTGGAGTAGTATGCTAGTGTTTGGAAGGGGAATCCCCTTCCATTAACACTGCAGGTACCAAGTTCTTTTCTGGGGTTACTTCCCTTTTTCTTTTAATGCCACTAGGACCAGGTTGAGAGTCACTGGACCCCTCTCTAACAAAAAATCTGTCCAGGGAGCTCTGTGTCTGGCGGTTCTTTAAAATGTCCTTAAAATGTAACAAGACATTGTCATTAAACATGTCGCATACACGGCGTGCAACATCTTGGTTAGGGTGATAATCATCCATAAAGCCTTGCACATCAGCCCATTTGTCACAGATCTCCTAATCCTTGAAGAAGGCACCTTCTTCCATCTCGGTTCCACCTCCTCCTCCTCTGGACCATTTTCCTGACCTGTGGTCTCTTGTTGCAGTTGCTGTTGAAGTCTCTTGCAGATCTTCAGTGGTTAACTCTTCATTGTGCTCCTCCACCAACTCTTCCACATCCTGGGTACAAACATCCAACCCCATGGACTTGCCCAGTTCCACAATTTCTTGCACAACAGGCTCAGGCTCAGGGTTCTGAGGCTCAGCCCCAAAACCTTCAAAATCTAGGACACAGTCTGGCCACAATTTTCTCCAGGCAGAGTTCAAAGTCCTGGTAGTCACTCCCTCCCAAGCCTTACCTATAAGCTTTACACAATGCAGGATATGGAAATGGTCTTTCCAAAACTCTTTTAGGGTCATATCCATGTCTGTGGTTACATCAAAGCACTTTTGAAACATTGCTTTGGTGTAGAGTTTTTTAAAGTTGCAAATGACCTGCTGGTCCATGGGCTGGAGGAGAGGAGTGGTATTAGGGGGCAAGAACTTCACTTTGATGAACTCACAGCCCTGCACAATTTCCTCTGCCAAGTCTGGAGGATGACAAGGAGCATTGTCCATTATCAGGAGGCACTTAAGTGGTAAATTATTTTCCTTGAGATATTTCTTCACACTGGGGCCAAACACGTTTTTGAACCAATCAAGGAAAATTTCCCTAGTGACCCATGCCTTTTTGTTAGGCTTCCACATCACACACAAATTAGACTTTTTGATACCACATCTGCCAAACACTCGGGGATTTTCAGAATGATACACCAGTAAAGGCTTCACTTTGCAATCACCACTGGCATTAGCACACATCATGAGAGTGAGCCTGTCTTTCATAGGCTTATGTCCTGGCTGTGCCTTTTCCTCCTTTGTAATGTAGGTCCTGTTTGGCATTTTCTTCCAAAACAGGCCTGTTTCATCACAATTGAACACTTGTTGGGGTTGGAATTGTTCAGCCTCTATGTACCCCTGGAATTCCTGCACATATTTTTCAGCCGTACTTTTGTCAGAACTGGCTGCCTCACCATACCTCACAACACTATGTATGCCACTTCGCTTCTTAAATCTGTCAAACCAGCCTTTGCTGGCTTTAAATTCGTTCACTTCATCACTCGTTGCAGGCATTTTCTTGACGAGATGATCATGCAACTGCCTTGCTTTTTCACATATTATTGCCAGCGTAACACTATCTCCTGCTAACTGTTTCTCGTTGATCCACACCAACAACAAAGTTTCCACTTGTTCCAGCACTTGAGATCTCTGTTTTGTGACCATACTTGCACCTTTCGCAACAACAGCATCCTTGATTTCCTTTCTCTTGGCCAAAATGGAAGAGATGGTGGAATGGGATTTGCCATAGAGCCTGGCCAGCTCAGTGATACGCACTCCACTTTCATATTTTGCTATCATCTCCTTCTTCAATTCTACCATATTTCTGACATTCTTTACCACAGGCTTGGCACTAGGAGCTTTGTTGGGGCCCTTGGTGGCTTATTTAGCAGTTGCAAGCACTAAAAACACTGGAATAATGACAATATATATGGTATGAATGCGTGGGTGGTGCGTGGGTAGTGTTCGCTCGCTTGTAAACAATAACACACTGAGTGCCTGGGCGCCCAGCTGGGCCATGGCCACATGCGTATGCGTTCGGGACGGATAGCCGACTCGTCGAACTCCGAGTGGCCGCCTAATACCGAGTCAAAAATATTGTAAAAAAACCCGTCGAGCACCGATTTGGCCGAGCTCTGACGCCGTCGAACACTGGGGGTTCACTGTATGTATAATAACTGTACTTATGTGTACATGTGAGAGAGAGAGAGATATAGGACATATAGATATAGACAGACAAAGATATAGACAGACAAAGATATAGACAGACAAAGATATAGACAGACAAAGATATAGACAGACAAAGATATAGACAGACAAAGATATAGACAGACAAAGATATAGACAGACAAAGATATAGACAGACAAAGATATAGACAGACAAAGATATAGACAGACAAAGATATAGACAGACAAAGATATAGACAGACAAAGATATAGAACAAAGATAGACAGACAAAGATATAGACAGACAAAGATATAGACAGACAAAGATATAGACAGACAAAGATATAGACAGACAAAGATATAGACAGACAAAGATATAGACAGACAAAGATATAGACAGACAAAGATATAGACAGACAAAGATATAGACAGACAAAGATATAGACAGACAAAGATATAGACAGACAAAGATATAGACAGACAAAGATATAGACAGACAAAGATATAGACAGACAAAGATATAGACAGACAAAGATATAGACAGACAAAGATATAGACAGACAAAGATATAGACAGACAAAGATATAGACAGACAAAGATATAGACAGACAAAGATATAGACAGACAAAGATATAGACAGACAAAGATATAGACAGACAAAGATATAGACAGACAAAGATATAGACAGACAAAGATATAGACAGACAAAGATATAGACAGACAAAGATATAGACAGACAAAGATATAGACAGACAAAGATATAGACAGACAAAGATATAGACAGACAAAGATATAGACAGACAGAGTTATAGACAGATAGAGAGACAGCCAAAGCCAGCCAGCCTGCCGAATACATAAGAACATAATAAAGAAGGAACACTGCAGCAGGCCTATTGGCACATGTAAGGCAAGTCCATGTCACCCCCCAGCTTAGACCAATGACCCACCTAGTCAGGTCACATCCTCTGAAGGAAGGAGCATGGCGTCAGATCTAGTAGCACAAGCTAGTCAGGTCCATCTCACACCCACCCACAGCCACTCATGTATTTATCTAACCTATTTTTACTTTACTCTTATAAGGGGAGTGTTAATGCGACATGACATCGGTGAATCCTCAGTGTTTGCCACAGTATTTGCTCTAGCTGGCACTCAATTGAACTGGTGCTCCCACAAGGTACTAAGTGGTCCCAGATTTTTTTAATGCTGCGCACACTGAGGGCGCAGATCCATTCTCTTATGTCTAGGCGACTCAGGCCTATCGCACTAAATTTGAAGGAATGAAAAATAAAACGTAGATCTATGTTCGGGGCAGTACGCACGTGAACGTATATCTACGTGTGGACAGTTTAAGGGTTAATTATAGAATCACACTAAATCTTATGATTCCAAACATTGATCCTGATATCAACCTCTTATTAAATGACTTACATGAACCTAGCAACAACTGTCATTACTACACAGCAGAACAGGCTAAAACACTACTCAAAGCCAACAATAACATAACTATCTTTAACTACAATGTCAGATCTTTAAGCGAACATTTTGATGACCTCACTGCATTATTAAACTCACTACAGGCCAGTATGCCCATCATTGCTCTCACTGAAACCTGGCTAAAGCCTCATACTACAGATATCTATGCCATTCCTGGTTACACAGCCATACACAATTGTAGGCCAGACCAACAAGGGGGTGGCACAGCTATGTTATACGCAGACCAGCTTGAATGTATCAACAATACATGCACAAGAGATGAACATGGAGAATATATAATAGCTAAGTTTAAATCCAAATACCTACAAAAACCTCTCACAGTTATAAACATCAATAGGTTACCACAGTCAAATATTAAACAATTTAGTGAAAAATTAGGAAGTATGATTACTGATGCACACATGAACAAAGACCACTTAATCCTCACAGGAGACTTCAATATAAACCTCCTACAAGATCAGGACCCACAAGTAACTGAATTCACAAACACTATGAGCAACTGCTTGCTGCTCCCGACAGTAACAAAACCTACAAGAATCTCTGAGACCTGTGCCTCTCTATTAGACCATATCTGGACTAACACCATATCCCCATTAAAATCAGGCATAATCACAGACAGTACCACAGACCACTACCCAACCTTTCTCATAACCAACCTCGGAAAATTACCACTAGAGAGTACTAATGTTACCTTCAGACTACATAATGAGACAGCTATAAATAACTTCATAACAGCTATGACAAACACTGACTGGCAAACAGAAATAGACAACTTCACAGATACTGACTTGTGTATTAATAATTTTCTTAAAAAGACCCAATACCTCTAATAAGCATTGCCCTAAAAAAACTAAACAAATCACAGCTAAAAGATTAAACAGTCCCTGGCTAACCCCCAGCATACTCAAATCCATTAATATAAAGCACCTATATGAAAAACAGTACAGAATGGGTCAAATAACAAGAGAACAAACAAAACGTTACTCATCAAACCTAATGAGTCTGATAAGAAGGTCAAAAAAATTGTACTATGAGAACAGATTACATAACTTAAAAGGTGATATAAAAAAGACCTGGAAAACCCTATCTGAAATTCTAGGAACTAAAAAGATATCCACAAACAGAACAATCAAGCTAACAAAACCAGATGAACCCCTACTCCCACCTATTGAAACAGCAAACAAACTCAATGATTTCTTCTCCACCATAGGAAAAAAGCTAGCAAGCAAAATCCCAAGTTCAAACACTCCACCTAACGACTATCTCACTGGCACCTATCCGAACACAGTATTCCTAGCCCCGACCAACCCAATAGAAGTTTCACTTATAATCAACACATTAAAAAACAAAGCAGGTGACCTAAATAACTTACCACCTTTTATATACAAAACAGCCTCTCAAGTTCTCTCACCAATTGCAACACTCTTTAACAAATCCATCGAATCCTCTACCTTCCCATCAATACTCAAAATAGCGAGGGTCACCCCCATACATAAAGGAGGAGATCAAACAGACCTGAATAACTACAGGCCAATATCTAACTTACCCCTTTTCTCCAAAATCTTTGAAAAATTAATTCATAGACAAATATATTCCTACCTCACCTCCAACAACGTACTCAACCACTGTCAATTTGGATTCAGGCCTAATAAAAATACAAATGATGCCATTATACACATGTTAGAAATAATTTACACCGCTCTTGAGAAAAAAGTAATCCCAGTGGGAATCTTCATTGATTTACGTAAAGCTTTTGATACAGTTGACCATGATCTGTTACACCTAAAATTATCACAGTATGGTATAAGAGGGCACTCCCTCAACTACCTAAAATCATACCTTAGCAGCAGAAACCAATATGTGTACACAAATGGAGCTAGCTCTACCGTGCAAACTATTACAGTAGGTGTCACACAGGGAAGTGTTCTTGGCCCACTTCTCTTTCTCATTTGCATTAACGACCTACCAAATGCATCTCAACTACTGAAACCCATACTATTTGCAGATGACACTACATACGTTATCTCGCACCCAAGCCCAGACATACTAGCCAACACTGTAAATACTGAATTGCAGAAAATATCTACCTGGATGATGACTAACAAACTTACTCTCAATATTGATAAAATCTATTTTATTCAGTTTGGGAACAGAGCTACAAACGCACCACTTAACATAATGATAAACGGGTCCCCTATCACAAAACTCACAGAGGGAAAATTCTTAGGAATCCATCTTGACAGTGGCCTCAAATTTCAGACACATATACAACAAATCTCCAAGAAAGTCTCAAAGACTGTGTGAATACTATCCAAGATACGGTACTATGTTCCACAACCAGCTCTCCTTTCCCTATATCACTCACTCATTTACCCTTACCTCACCTATGGAATCTGTGCATGGGGCTCTACATCAATAACTCATCTCAGACCACTAATAACACAGCAAAAGGCAGCAGTTAGAATAATAACACATTCACACTCCAGACAACATACTCCACCAATATTCAAAAACCTAAACTTACTCACCATACAAGACATTCATACTTTTTACTGTGCCTATTACATACATAGAACACTCTATGCAAATATTAACCCACCACTCAAACTTCTCCTTACCAATTTTAACAGGACACATGACCATAACACTAGACACAGATCACTCCTCGATGTTCCCCGTGTCCATCTAACACTATGTAAAAACTCAATGCATATAAAAGGCACGAAAATTTGGAATTCATTACCTGTCATTGCCAAAGAAACCCTGCCTGTACCCCAATTCAAAACGATGCTAAAAAACCACCTTCTCACCCAAACCTAAATGCTCAATATCAAACATTCCCAACAAAGTAGAATAATCACTTAAATGTAAAAACATGATTAATCACTTAAATGTAAAAACCTGTTATGAATACAGTGGACCCTCGGTTAACGAAAGGTCCCGTTAACGAAAGTTTCGGAAAACGTAAGCTTTTTTCGGAATCGGTTAGCGAAAAATTCCTCGGTTACCGAAAGGTATTAGACGTGTCCGCCTGCTCCGCGCAAGCGCAGGACGCCAGTGAAGCGTTGTTTACCATTGAGAGAACATTACCTAGCGCGCTCTTTCAAAGATTCACAATATATTTGGTGTCTTTTTTGGTGGTTTAGTGATTGTCACTGTGAAATAAGTCACCATGGGTCCAAAGAAGCTTCCTAGTGGCACCCCAGTGGTAGCAGGCATGCAGGGAGTGTAGCATTCATGCAGAGAGTGTAGCATTCATGCAGAGTGTGTAGCATTCATGCAGGGAGTGTAGCATTCATGCAGGGAGTGTAGCATTCATGCAGGGAGTGTAGCATTCATGCAGAGAGTGTAGCATTCATGCAGAGTGTGTAGCATTCATGCAGAGAGTGTAGCATTCATGCAGAGTGTGTAGCATTCATGCAGAGAGTGTAGCATTCATGCAGTGTAGCATTCATGGGGGAGTGTAGCATTCATGCAGGGAGTGTAGCATTCATGCAGGGAGTGTAGCATTCATGCAGGGAGTGTAGCATTCATGCAGGGAGTGTAGCATTCATGCAGGGAGTGTAGCATTCATGCAGGGAGATGTGAGCATTCATGCAGGGAGTGTAGCATTCATGCAGGGAGTGTAGCATTCATGGAGGGAGTGTAGCATTCATGCATTAAAAGAAAAGAAGGAAGTAACCCCAGAGAGGGACTTGTTACCTGAAGTCCTTTGGAGGGATTTCCTTCCAACCATTAACACCCTGCCCCTGCCAGCAACTCTACCTTCCAGATGCTTGCAACTCTTCAATAAAGGTAAGTAAATGTTATTGTTTTTTGTTTTTTTGAGTGATTATTTTTTGTGGAACGAATTAATTGTATTTACATTATTTCTTATGGGAAATAAGGTTTCAGATAACGAAAGATTCAGATTAAGTAATAGCTCCTGGACCGGATTAATTTCGTTAACCGAGGGTCCACTGTAATACATACTAAGCTAACTGTTTCTATAACATTTACATTATAATGACCACGTAAACTGTAACTGCAATGCAATTAATTGTTTTAAATTGTTATCTCACTCAATTAGTTGCATTGCTACAATTAATAAATTATTATGTTCAACTTATATTCAAATTTTATAACTTAGATACACAATTATACTTATTTTATAAATTATCAACCATAACTTTTTACCATGTAGTCTACTATTAAATAGTCCTAAGAATGCCTGCAATGCACAGCATATTAGGGGCTTTTGGCATGTACATCTCATTTATACTTATGTATCATGTCTACCTAACTATGTATCATTGTACCATGTCTAAATAAACTATTCCTACCTCGTCTCACAGAATGTACTCAACCCCTGTCAATTTGGATTCAGGACAAACAAGAGCACAAACGATGCTATTATGCACATGTTGGAGTTAATATACACCACACTTGAGAAGAAAGAAGTCCCACTGGGAATCTTCATTGATCTACGCAAAGCTTTTGATACAGTCGACCATGATTTACTGCTCACAAAATTAGCACACTATGGTATAAGGGGGCACCCACTCAACTACCTTAAGTCATACCTTAGCAACAGAAGCCAATACGTGTACAGAAATGGAGCGAACTCTTCCACACAACAAATTACAGTCGGAGTCCCTCAAGGAAGTGTCCTGGGGCCACTCCTATTCCTCATTTACATAAATGACCTACCGAATGCATCACAACTACTCAAACCCATTTTATTTGCAGATGACACAACATATGTCTTCTCTCACCCAAATCCAGTCATACTGGCCAACACTGTTAATGCCGAATTACAGAAAATTTCAACATGGATGACGACTAATAAACTTACTCTAAATACTAACAAGACCTACTTCATACAGTTTGGAAGCAAAGCCACAAATGTTCCACTTAACATAACGCTCAATGGTTCACCCATCACAAGACTCGGAGGGAAAATTCCTAGGAATCCACCTTGACAGCAGCCTTAAATTCCAAACACACGTACAACAAATTTCCAAGAAAATCTCAGACAGTAGGCATATTATCTAAGATACGCTACTATGTACCTCAACCAGCTCTCCTTGCACTATACCACTCACTCATCTACCTTTATCTCACTTATGGAATCTATGCATGGGGATCTACAACATTAAATCACCTTAGACCACTCATAACCCAGCAAAAGGCTGCAGTCAGAATGATAACAAATTCCCACTCTAGACAGCATACTCCACCAATATTCAAAAGCCTAAAACTACTCACCATAAAGAACATTCACACTTATAATTGTGCCTACTACATACATAGAACTTTACATTCTAATATAAACCCTCCACTCAAAATTCTCCTCACCAACCTTAATAGGACCCATGACCACAACACTAGACACAGATCACTTTTTGATATACTGTACCCCGTGTCCATATCAACCTATGTAAGAATTCTATGCACATAAAGGGCCCCAGAATCTGGAATTCATTACCAATAAATACTAAAATAACCTTGTCTGAAAATCAATTTAAGACTCTACTCAAAAACCACCTACTCACCCTAAACAAGAAACAGATCACATTTTGATGTACCCCGCATCCATAGCAACCTATGTAAAAATTCAATGCACATTTTAAGACTCTTGTCAAAAACCACCTACTCACCATTACCTAAATACTCGTAATCAAAAAATACTCATTGTTATTTCTCCTATAAGATAATTCCGTTTTTTATTATAATTATGTACGATAATATTTCTTTGAAAAATGCTCAGTATTTTTTTCCTATAAGATAATCTCAATTTGTACTATTATAACATTGTAATATTACCACCTACTCACCATAAACTAAATACGCATTCTGTAAATTACTTTAAAAATACTCAATGTCATTTTCCCAAAAATAATTTCAATTTTACTATTAACTACCATCCTACTAAACACTTGCTGCAATGTAGTGTCACCATATTATAATTAACCAAATGAAATATCATCATATTATGTACATAGTCCATAAGTTTTTAGATTAAGCTGCCCGTTATGCCCTGGCATGTCAGTGGCCCTTTTTGCACTTCTTTTAAATTAAAAAATTGCGAAGAAATAAAAAATTATTATTATTATTATTTTTTCCTCCTTCCTTCCTTTTTTTTTTCCTTCCTTCCTCTCATCACTTTTTTCCTTCCTTCCTTCCTCTCATTTTCTTTCCTTTCCCTTTCCTTATTTTTTTTCTTCCTTCTGCTTATCCGGGGATTGCTTTTGTCACAACCCCTCAAAACCAGAAATTATTTTCAGAGACACTTCCATCGGTTGGGCTATCACGGGGAAAGAAAGAGTCCCAGATGCACCAAGGAGTCAGATAATTTTACCGTAGGGATGCTGAACAAGGACACTGAAAAGGGATTCCCACAACAACTCTGCCCATTTTTTTTTACTGGGCCCCTGACCACGACCCCTTCTTCACATTTGGGGCCACCAGCTTTCTCCTGCTTGATTTGAGGCCGCTAGGTTTTTTGTGTATTAACGCGGAAACAGTGGGTTTTAAGACTTATACAAAATCCAAACGGGTTATGTTGCCCTTACGGGGATTGCGATTGAAGAATTGGATTATTATCTAACACGATGTAAAATGATATTACGGTTTCGGGGGGGGAAAAAAAAAGCCCGCGGTCCTTTTAAAAACCATCCCAAAACAGAATATTTCCCAAACCCAAAATTTTTAATGCTCCCAAGCAATGCTTTATAATTTTTTCCTTGGGTCCCCCTAAATAAAAACGTGTTGTGGGGAAGACCCGGTGGTTTGTGGGAAAATATCCGGCTGGTTTGTGTGGGGGGTATCCTGGGTGGTTTGTGTGGGGGAAAATCCTGGCGGTTTTGTGGGGAAGTATCCTGGTTGGTTTTGTGGGGAAGTATCCTGGCTGGTTTTTGGGGAATATCCCCGGTGGTTTGTGGGGAAGTATCCGGTTGGTTTGTAAGTATCCGGCTGGTTTGTGTGGGGAATATCCTGGGTGGTTTGTGGGGGAAGTATCCTGGGGGTTTTGTGGGGAAAATCCT
>WNWK01033030.1:0-21459 GCA_009830355.1 Cherax destructor
GGGGTTTGTTTTTAATCCCCCTGATGTATGCTGGGAGGCAGTTGAACAGTCTTGGGCCCCTGACACTTTTGTTGTCTCTCAACGTGCTAGTGGCATCCTGCTTTTCATTAGGGGGATGTTCATCGCCTGCCGAGTCTTTGCTTTCGTGGGAGTGACTGTCGTGTGCAAGTTTGGTACTAATCCCTCGAAAATTTTCACGTGCATATAATAATGTATCTCTCCCGCCTGCGTTCTAGGAGTACAGGTTTAGGGGAACTTCAGCTTCCAATTGAGTGGTTTATCGCAGTTATGTGTGCCGTGAAGGTTCTCATTATCCATCCTGTCATTTTCTAGCAGATGCGATTGCTACGGTGTTATGGTCTCTGACAGATCCTCCCAGGTCTTTGACATTAGTTTTTCGCTCTATTGTGGGTTGGAATTTGTTTTGTACTGCGATGAGATTTTAATTTCTTCCGTTTTCCATATCGGTAATTTAAATTTCTCATCATTGAACTTCAATTGTTTCTGCAGCCCATTTAAAGATTTGGTTTATGTCTGCTTGGAGTCTTGCAGTGTCTTCAATGGTGGACACTGTCATACAGATTTGGATGTCATCTGCAAAGGAAGACACGGCACTGTGGCTTATATCCTGTCTATGTCCGATATGAGGATGAGGAACAGGATGGTAAGTAATGTGCCTTGTGGAACAGAGCTTTTCACTGTAGCCGCCTCAGACTTTACTCTGTTGACTACTACTCTTTGTGTTCTACTTGTTAGGGAAATTATAGATCCATCTACCCACTTTTCCTGTTATTCATTTATCACGCATTTTGTGTGCTATTACACCATGTGTGCTGCACAACAAACCAACCATGTGTGCTACACAACCAACCATGTGTGCTACACACAACCATGTGCTAACCATGTGTGCTACAACCACCATGTGTGCTACAACCACTGTGGCTAAACACCCATGTGTGCTACAACACAACCATGTGTGCTACAACACAACCATGTGTGCTCACACCATGTTGCTACAACACAACCATGTGTCTACAACACAATGTGTGCTACAACACAATCACAAACACAACCATGTATGCTACAACACAACCATGTGTGCAACAACACACCCATGTGTGCTACAACACAACCATGTGTGCTACAACACAAATATGTGAGCTACAACACAAACATATGTGCCACAACACAACCATGTGTGCCACAACACAACCATGTGTGCTACATCACAACTATGTGTGCTACAACACTACCGTGTGTGGTACAACACTACCATCTGTGCTACAACACTACCATGTGTGCTACAACACAATCATGTGTGCTACAAAACTTCCATGTGTGCTACAGCACTATCATGTGTGCTACAACACAACCCATTGTGCTACAACACTACCATGTGTGCTACAACACACTACCATGTGCGCTACAACACACTACCATGTTTGCTAGAACACTATCATGTGTGCTACAACACTACCATGTTTGCCACAACACAACGATGTGTGCTACAACACTGCTATGTGCACTACAACACTATGTTAATGTTCTCTTCAAAGTTGTGGAGGTTAATCCAGCTGTGGCGGGTCAGTACCATCATACTGGTGAGTATAAGAGGATTTATTCCGTAAGCGGTGAGCTTGTGTGGCCGGGTAGGCAGAAAGCTCCTTATCTGGAGGCACTGAATGTGCTTCCTGCTGCACCTCCAGCTTATTTCACTACGTAGAAGTTCTCCTGCACTTCCTGCTTGCACCTGGTGGGTTGCTGACCCCCGTGGCACACATAAGAACATAAGAATGAGGGAACGATGCAGCAAGCCTACTGGCCCATACAAGGCCATGAAGTTGTTCAGCCTTTTTCCAAAAGCTATCCAAGAATTTATTTCCGTACCCCAAATACCAATCAAACCCAGCCCCTCCCGCTCATATATTTGTCCACCCAGCCCCTCCCGCTCATATATTTGTCCAATCTCTTTTTAAAGGTGCCCAGGGTCCTAGCATCGATTACTCTCCTCGCAACATTGCTCCACACATCAACAACTGTTTGAAAACCAAAAAGCTTTCCTATGTCCTTCCTAAATCTAAAGTTATCTAACTTAAATCCGTGGCTAGGATGTGTTGAAAATACTAGTATAAATACCGACATCTGATGAATACGACACATGTGTAGCAGATGAGTATCTTTACCCATGAAACGTTTCACCTACACAGTAGGCTTCTTCAGTCAACTACAGAGGCAGCAGTGGTATTGAAATTAAGATGATGTAATCATTCCATTAACCATAGAGAAAATAGTATTTTAGGTGGTCAGTCCCTGGTGAAGAGTTCAGTTCCATGGAGCTGAACTCTTCTCCAGGGTACCACCATTATCACCACCATCACCACTACCATTACCACCACCATCACCACTACCATCAACACTACCATCACCATTACCACCACCACCACCAACTCCATCACCATCACCACTACCATCACCATTACCACCACCATCACCACTACCAGAAGTTCAGTCGGACACTGGTTGAGTCGAGTCTTAGAGTTACCTGGAGATCACTCATACACACATGTATTCTTATTTGCATATATCTGTATTATTGTACTTACTGACATTGTACCTGATGGTACTTCAGAGTCATTTGGATATATGTGCCCTCAGCACAGCATTATTGTATATGAGAGCAGTGTAGGAGCTAACCTCCTAATTAACCTCCTAATGTATTACTTAATGAACATCCTGATCATTTGTACATTTATTTACTTTGAAACCCTAGACACTAACTTTGTTAATAAACATATTAAATCTTATGCTTTGGTTAGTACCCTACCGGTTGTAATCCTCATGGAGACTTGAATATATCGGATAACTGGACCAGGATACTGACTTTGTTGCAAAAGCCCAGTAACAGGCTGGATGCTAGAAGGGCTATCCTTTATAGGGTTCACTGGAGATGTCTATTACTAATAGATATCGTGTCATTTTGTAACAAATGGGGGCCTGTCCGGGAGGTTCTTGATCCAATGTGTTGGAGGAATTGTCCAGTTTGCCATACTAGTAGCTCTATGGTCAAACACTTTGAGTAATTTCCTAATCTGAAGACTAGGAGTTTGGTCTTGTACAACATCATAGGGATGTATGTACCTGCCAGTCTCTTGATCCAAAGGGGATGGAAATACTGTTAATGAGCTCTGCCTAAGACAACCTAATCTTGTGTAACTTGTAAAGTAAATTCTTACATTAGTATTCTAGCTTCCCATAATCACTCTCTCATATTGTACTTATTTTTTGATGTATGTAGAAAGTGAAAAAATTAATTGATACTCTGACTTTGTCTAAGTTACGTACCTTAAAGCTTCAGACTTGTTGGCAGGTAGCCAAGTATCTGGTGTGACGTAAAACCGTAGTTACACCGCAGTAACAGTCAGAGCATTAATTAGAGATATGTTATTTCCTGATCATGCAGAGAGTTCTGATTCAGAATCAGATTCAGAGAGCATAGAGTCACAACTAGGAAATATGTCACTAAGGCATGACGGAGAAAAGAGAGCAACTCAGGCAGAAGTTTCTGAGCCTAGTATTACTATGCCATTGTCTCTCACTCCCTCCAACCTGACTAACTCTTTAGTACAGAGTGTACCAACAAGTATGACGCAGCCTCATATAAGTACTGTTGATGCTACACCTGTCTCTACTTATACTAGACCAGATCTAGACTCTATTGGCATGGCTGGACTAGGTGCCCGACCTAGGGTCCATCCAGATAAACCTGTTCATTTACCTACTTTTCCCTTGTCCTTTGATCCTATCTCTCAGGATCAATTCGACAGGATGGAACGCCTAATATTGTTGCAGACTGCACAAATTGAGGCTCAGAGGAAATTGAACGAGGAAGAGTTCCATAGAGAAACTGTTCGTTTCCAGAGACAACAGATTATTAGATCTGATCAGCCTAGTAGTACTACAGAGGATACATTTAACGTGCAGAAAGCTGCATCAATGGTCCCTAAGTTTTTTGAGACAGACCTAGATACCTATTTTGATGTATTTGAAAATCAAGCACGTGCCATGAATTGGCCACGTAAGCATTGGGCTACTTTGTTGCATACAGCTTTGACTGGCAGAGCTCAAATGTGTACTGCTGCTTTTGCCATTTGCCAAATACATTGACTATGACACAGTCAAAGAAACCATTCTTGAGACATATAATTTGTTACCTGTAAGTTACCAACAGTGCCAGACTTACGACAGTCTCGTTCAGCTGATACTTCACGAGGAGTTCAGCAACTGTATGTCTGCTGATGTACAGGAATATCTGATCGACCACACTGCCTCAGATATTCTAGAGACTGCAGCATTAGCTGACAACTACGAAATTTCTCACAAAATCGTACGCATCAAAACTGAGAGAAAAAAGGTAACTAAAAAATGTCCTAGGAATTGGCCAACCAAATCAGCTGATCAGTGCCGGCCTAACACTCCTGCTACTGTTACTTCTCGTACCTTCACAAGAAAACCTGACATTCCTGAATCTGTCTCTGTAGCTAGACAGAAGTCTAATACTAAGAAGAATGTCAAATGTATCTATTGTCTTATGAAAGGTCATACTAGAGAGTATTGCTTTAAGTTAGAAAGAGATATGAGACAAGATCATGCAGCTGGCGCTCCCACTCAAGTAGTATCTTCTTCGGTGCAACAAGGGCACCTGCAACCTAGTAATTCTGATCCTGCTGTTTTGAAGAATGTTTCTCAGAATAGATGACTAGCATCAGACCGAGTATCTGATGAGAAGATTCGGTCAGCTATGAGTCCGTACTTGTCGAGAGGCAAAGTAGGACTTAACGAATCCAAGCTTACTGAGATAATTACTTTCCTAGACACAGGTAGTTATCTCACTTTGTTAAGAGAAGATGTAGTGCCTTTAACTAATGATACCTATACCCAGATAGATGTATTGTTAGAAGCCTATGGAGGTGCTGTTACTAAAGTACCTCTTCACAAAGTGTACCTTGAAACAAGCTATTATACTGGTTATATGTCAGTTGGTATTTCCAGTGGTTCATTTCCTATCAGGTCAGTGGACTTGTTGATAGGGAACGATATCCTTCAAGCTGGTATTTGTAAGGAACCACTTGTGATTGATAATACCACTGAGGATAATTATGCCATTGGAGCTTGTAGAGAGAAGCCTATATTATTCCCTCTCAGTGCAATTACTTGTGCTATGTCAAAGATACAACAACAACCATCCTTGTCTCCTGCTGAGTTAGTTGATGAAAATGATTTGGGCTTGAATATGTTGTTTAGTGATTCTCTGGGCCCAGGATCACTAGAACTGACTCCCCCTGTTCTTCACCAGCCTAGTCAAGACACAACTGATGTTAAGATTCTCACTCACGACGATTTAATCAAGGATCAGTTTGTTGATCAGTCTTTGGAAAGACTGAGAGATATAGCAGTTACTGAGAGTGAAGCAAAGGATCTCGATAATTGTTACTATTACAGTAAAGGTGTACTAATGGAGAAAAGTACAAGTCAGTTGTCAGCTGACAGTGATTCCACCACAGTCAAGCATCTTGTTGTTTTACCAGTTACATTTCGTGAGCAGGCTCTTGATTTTGCTCATAATAGTCCTATAGGAGGACATTTGGGTGTCAGGAAGACACTAGGGAAACTGGCAAAACATTTCACTTGGCCGGGAATGAGGGACACTGTTGCTGATCATGTGCGACGTTGCCACGTCTGTCAGGTGACAGGCAAACCAGCTCACACGCCTCCACCTGCCCCTCTCATACCAATAATTGTAAATGGTGATCCATTCTCCCGTCTTATAATAGATTGTGTTGGTCCTCTGCCTAGAACCAAGTTGGGGAACCAATACCTGTTTACAATAATGGACGCAGCTACACGCTATCCTGAAGCCATACCTTTGAGAAAAATTAATGCTCGTGCTATTGTCAGGGCATTGATGAAATTTTTCTCCCAGGTTGGATTGCCTCGAGAGATACAGTCGGATCAGGGATCCAACTTCACCTCTAAGATCTTTCGAGAAGCATTATCTCACTTAGGAATAAAATCAGTACTTTCTACCAGTTACCACCCTCAGTCACAAGGTTATCTAGAGAGGTTTCATCAGACACTGAAGTGTATGATGAGAGCCTATTGTGAACATTTTTCTAGAGACTGGGATGAAGGTGTACCTTTTCTTCTGTTTGCTATAAGAGAAAGTGAGCAAGAAAGTCTAGGATTTAGTCCGTTTGAGCTAATATACGGACACCAAGTGTGTGGTCCTCTTGCTGTGTTGAAAGACGTGTGGATAGGAAAATCTAATCCATCATTAAACACATCACCTTCATTAATGCAGAAGCATTTAACTGCTGCTCGAGAGCTTGCTTTTAAAAACCTAGTTTCAGCTCAGGCTAGGATGAAACAACAGTATGACAAGCGTGCTGTATCTCGCTCTTTTAAAGCAGGAGATAAGGTGATGGCACAGAAATTAGTACCAGGTCATGCTCTACAAGCCAGGTATGATGGTCCCCTGGAAGTAGTGAAGAAGCTTAGTGACGTAAATTACCTAGTACGCACGCCTGGGAAGAGAAAATCCAATCATGTGTACCACATTAATCAGCTCAAGGCATACTACGCTAGCCCTCTACCTACTGCTTCTATTCTTCCTAGACCACAAGAAGAAAACGTCAGTCTGCCTGACATCTCTAGAGGTATAGAGGTGCGGTTAGAAAATTCAGTGACGCTTCAATCACTAGATAATTTTCTAAGTAACCTTGATGCTGATAAAGCAAGTAATGTTAAGAACATAATTTTGCAGTACCCTGAATTGTTTAGTGATGTTCCTAAACGATGCACTCTGGGAATACATGACGTTGATGTACAGGGAGCATCACCTATTAAACAATCACCATATAGAATGAGTCCAATGAAACATAGAGCATTGAAAGAAGAAGTTGACTTTTTCTTATCTCATGGACTTATTGAACGCAGTAAAAGTCCATGGGCCTCACCGTGTATATTAGTGCCCAAGCCTGACGGTAGTTTCAGGATGTGTACTGATTACAGGAAAGTGAACTCTGTCACCTTGCCTGATGGTTATCCCTTACCTCACATAGACGACCTGATTGATCGTGTATCAGGAGCACAGTATGTCAGCCGTTTAGATATCTTACGAGGATACTATCAAGTCCCGCTTACTGAACGTGCTCAAGAAATATCTGCTTTCACCGTTCAAGATGGATTGTTCAACTATCTCGTCACTCCATTCGGCTTGTGTAATGCTGCTTCGTCATTTCAACGTATTATGAACGAGTTGACCTACAACTTAGACAGAATAGAAGCCTATCTTGACGATTTAGTGGTGTACAGTGACGAATGGGAACAACACTTGACACATCTCAGGGCTTTGTTTGAGAAACTGACACATTATAATTTCACTGTTAACTTGGCTAAGTGTAGTTTTGGTCAAGCCAAGATTACCTATCTAGGGTTTTGTATAGGCCAAGGTGAAGTTGCTCCTATTGATGCTAAAGTTCGTGCTATTGCTGCTTTTCCAGTGCCACAGGATAGGAAGGGTGTGCAAAGATTCCTGGGTATGGCAGGTTATTATCGCAGGTTCTGTCCTAACTTTGCTCAAGTCACTGCTCCTCTCACTGAGCTCACTAGTAGCAAAGTCCAGTTCATCTGGACTCAAGATTGTTCAGACTCATTTACAAGGTTGAAGCGCTTGCTTTCCTCTGCTCCAGTTCTGCAAAGTCCTAACTTCAGCCTACCTTTCTTTTTGCATATAGATGCGAGTGGTTATGCAGTAGGTGCGGTGCTGCTCCAACAATCCACATCTACTGACATATTGCATCCTATTTGCTACTATTCTTCTAAACTCAAACAACATCAGAAAAACTATGCCACTATTGAGAAAGAGGCTTTAGCTCTCGTGGTGTTGTTAGAGCATTTCGACATATATTTGGGCACTTCTCCTTTTAAGATAAATGTGTTTTCAGACCACAATCCTCTCACCTATATTAACACCATGAAGAGTAAAAATGCTAGGATAATGAGGTGGGCTCTCAGAATCCAACCTTACTCCATAAGTATTAAACATATCAGTGGTCGATGTAATATAATTGCTGACGCTCTGTCACGTCCTTAATTATCATTGCAACATTTAAATTAACATATAATTTTTGTGCCCAATATACTACATTGTTACTTGCTACTTTGATTAATTAAGTAAAGTAACGTAAAATCAATACTGCCCATGTAAATTTATGTATTAATGTCTAATAACTATGTTTTGAACCAACAGTATGTGACTTGTGTGTGGTGGGAAGGAGAATTGGAGAGAAGCTGAGTGTTGAGCGTGTAGAGGTTGGTGGGAGATGCTAGTTGCTGAGCAGACAGCTCCACAGTCCCCCACTTCTCTACACTCCTTATTCTCTCAAGCTTCCTCATGCAGTCCAGTACCTTACTGTTTCACATTCCACTACCACTGTTATTAGAGTGGAATGTCGTCTCCTCTCACAAGACTGCTGTGTAGTCATCACCACTATGACCACCACTGTTTGAGCCTCAGATGCCACTATGCTATGCTACTTCTATAAGAGTGTGCAGACATTACTAAGTTGTATACTACCCTAGTACGTGGGGCGTAGTTTGTGAAATGGACATTATGACCTGAGAGATTCAGAGATGATATATATATATATATATATATATATATATATATATATATATATATATATATATATATATATATATATATATATATATATATATATATATATATATATATATATATATATATATATATTTTATATTTTATTAACACATCGGCCGATTCCCACCAAGGCAGGGTGGCCCGAAAAGAAAAACTTTCATCATCATTCACTCCATCACTGTCTTGCCAGAAGGGTGCTTTACACTACAGTTATAAAACTGCAACATTAACACCCTCCTTCAGAGTGCCGGCACTGTACTTCCCATCTCCAGAACTCAAGTCCGGCCTGCCGGTTTCCTGAATCCCTTCATAAATGTTACTTTGCTCACACTCCAACAGCACGTCAAGTATTAAAACCATATGCCTCCATTCACTCCTATCAAATACGCTCACACATGCTTGCTGGAAGTCCAAGCCCTCGCACACAAAACTTCCTTTACCCCTCCCTCCAACCTTTCCTAGGCCGACCCTACCCCGCCTTCCCTCCACTACAGATTTATACACTCTCGAAGTCACTCTGTCTCGTTCCATTCTCTCTACATGTCCAAACCACCTCAACATATATATATATATATATATATATATATATATATATAAACATTTTTTTTTGTTATGAGACATGTAATAAGACATTACTACTTCTTCTAGTGCGACCGTTTGTCATGATGGGGGGGGAGGTATTGCGACCCCAGAATGGGCCCCAATGTATATATCTGTTTATATGTGATTGATGTATATTTCCATTTTCTATAATTTTATATTGCTGATATTCTCGATAATGGCAAAATCGTTATCTTGCTTTATATTATTATTTGACATATTTGACTTATATTTGACTTAGCTTTTATTTGAGTAGGATGTAACATTATATATTATGCTCATGTTTGTAGTAGCTGCCTTGGAGTTGGCAAACTACCATTTAGGACACTAGGCTTGTTATGTTGCCGGCATCTAGTTGCTGGGAGGAGTCGCGGACCACACCTGAGGTGGGTGGCTGCTGCTCCTTCCTCGAGAGCACTACGCAGCTGGACATCGTTGAGTCAACACCTCGCTCCTTTCTCTACTTGTTTTCTCGCCATTTAGACTCTGTGTGGTAGAGTATGTATTCGGTGGTGAGACGAAACATACTTCTCAGGACTCTGTGTAATTCTGTTCACAGAGGATAGAATAGACAGTGATTTTCGACGTTTTTTCTGGGTTGTGTGTCACATTGACACTCTGAGATAACTCAGGTCTCTAGCTACAGCTCCTGACCTAATTCGATAAGGCATCTGTGCACCGTCACAGTTTGGGAGTTTTGTGACTGTTTTGGAGGATCTATTGATGGTCCCCAGTTAGGGTCGATTTTCTATCTCCTGGTTCCAGACGCTGTGTTGCTGTTGCTTGTTATATTGCTGTTCTACGAACTTATCATTTTACTGGTCAATCAAGCTGTTCTGATTGTCAGTTTGTTAGAAAAGCTAGCTTATGAGAAGTTCAGTCGGACACTGGTTGAGTCGAGTCTTAGAGTTACCTGGAGATCACTCATACACACATGTATTCTTATTTGCATATATCTGTATTATTGTAATTACTGACATTGTACCTGATGGTACTTCAGAGTCATTTGGATATATGTGCCCTCAGCACAGCATTATTGTATATGAGAGCAGTGTAGGAGCTAACCTCCTAATGTATTACTTAATGAACATCCTGATCATTTGTACATTTATTTACTTTGAAACCCTAGACACTAACTTTGTTAATAAACATATTAAATCTTATGCTTTGGTTAGTACCCTACCGGTTGTAATCCTCATGGAGACTATTGAATATATCGGATAACTGGACCAGGATACTGACTTTGTTGCAAAAGCCCAGTAACAGGCTGGATGCTAGAAGGGCTATCCTTTCTAGTGTTCACTGGAGATGTCTATTACTAATAGATATCGTGTCATTTTGTAACACACCACCACCACCACCACCACTACCACTACCACCATCACCACTACCACCACCACCACCATCACCACTACCACCACCACCACCACCATCACCATTACCACCACCACCACCACCATCACCACCACCACCATTACCACCACCATCACCACTACCATCACCATTACCACCACCATCACCACTATTATCACTACCATCACCACCACCACTACCACCACCTTAACCACCACCACTACCACCACCTTAACCACCACCACTACCACCACCTTAACCACCACCACTACCACCACCTTAACCACCACCACTACCACCACCTTAACCACCACCACTACCACCACCATCACCACCTCCACCATCACCAGCACCACTACCACCGCCATCAACATCACCAGCACTACTACCACCATCACTACCACTACTACCACCATCTCCAATACGAACACCACCACCACAATCACCACCATCACCACTACCACCATCGCCACCATCACTACCACCACCGCCACTACCACCACTACCACTACCACCACCATCACCAGCATTACCACCACCATCACCAGCACTACCACCACCATCACCAGCACTACCACCACCATCACCAGCACTACCACCACCATGACCATTACTATCACCACAACCAGCATCACCAGCACTATCGCCACCACGACCATCATCACCACCACCACTACCACCAGCTTCAGACTTCCGGACAACAACAACGGGATAACTCGAAAGAATCCAGATCTTTAAACAATGTACTGCAGTTATTGGAGGGAAACTCTGGAATCCAGGAATGTGGAGGAGTAAGAGAAAAATGCGAATGATGATGGAAGAATGAAAGAAATGGATGGCGGAGGAGAGGTAGCTGTGTACAGTCTTCCGTATAGCTTTAACCGCTTTAACCTCACAGCTAAGGTTTCTCTCAATGTCTTAAAAGGTGACTAATTGATGACTCCTTACTTGGTCTTCCTCAACCCACCTCCTAGACTCCTTCCTCGATCTTCAATCCACCACCTAGACTCCTTCCTTGATCTTCCTCAACCCACCACCTAGACTCCTTCCTTGATCTTCCTCAACCCACCACCTAGACTCCTTCCTTGATCTTCCTCAACCCACCACCTAGACTCCTTCCTTGATCTTCCTCAACCCACCACCTAGACTCCTTCCTTGATCTTCCTCAACCCACCACCTAGACTCCTTCCTTGATCTTCCTCAACCCACCACCTAGACTCCTTCCTTGATCTTCCTCAACCCACCACCTAGACTCCTTGGTTCCACTGATTAAGTAGGTTGTGGCTGGTTAGTTGGTTGGTTTATAGGTCAGTCTGTGTTGGTGATTAGTTGTATGGCTGGTGATACGAGTGGTTCCCGGATACTTACGTGGTTGGTTACTGGAACTGTGTTTGTTTGGGTTATTAGGTGGTTGGTTAATTTATTGGCTTGTGTACCCTCGTTCTAGTTCCTATCATGTGTATACCCTCGTTCTAGTTCCTATCATGTGTGTACCCTCGTTCTAGTTCCTATCATGTGTATACCCTCGTTCTAGTTCCTATCATGTGTGTACCCTCGTTCTAGTTCCTATCAAGTGTGTACCCTCGTCCTGGTTCCTATCATGTGTGTACCCTCGTTCTAGTTCCTATCATGTGTGTACCCTCGTTCTAGTTCCTATTAAGTGTGTACCCTCGTTTTAGTTCCTATCATGTGTACACCCTCGTTCCAGTTCCTATCATGTGTGAACCCTCGTTCCAGTTCCTATCATGTGTGTACCCTCGTTCTAGTTCCTATCATGTGTACCCTCGTTCTAGTTCCTATCAATGTGTACCCTCGTCTAGTTGGTTCCTATCAAGTGTGTACCCTCGTCCTGGTTCCTATCAGTGTGTACCCTCGTCCTGGTTCCTATCAGTGTGTACCCTCGTCCTGGTTCCTATCATGTGTGTACCCTCGTTCTGGTTCCTATCATGTGTGTACCCTCGTCTGGTTCCTATCAAGTGTGTACCCTCGTCCTGGTTCTATCTGTGTTCCTATCATAGTGTGTACCCTCGTCCTGGTTCCTATCAATGTGTACCCTCGTCCTGGTTCCTATCATGTGTGTACCCTCGTCCTGGTTCCTATCATGTGTACCTCGTCCTGGTTCCTATCAGTGTGTACCCTCGTCCTGGTTCCTATCATGTGTGTACCCTCGTCCTGGTTCCTATCATGTGTGTACCCTCGTCCTGGTTCCTATCATGTGTGTACCCTCGTTCTAGTTCCTATCATGTGTGTACCCTCGTCCTGGTTCCTATCATGTGTGTACCCTCGTCCTGGTTCCTATCATGTGTGTACCCTCGTCCTGGTTCCTATCATGTGTGTACCCTCGTTCTAGTTCCTATCATGTGTGTACCCTCGTCCTGGTTTCCTATCATGTCTACTGATCTAACATAGTCCGTATCTTTTCACCGAGTACTTTGTATGTGTAGATAAATGTTTTAGACAACCGACAAGTTGATAAATTAGACACGTGTACAACACTTGGGTATCTTTACTGAGGAAACGTTTCGTGATACAGATACCCAAGTGTTGCACATGTGGCTAATTTACTAATTTTCTTCGTTTTAGTTTAGTTTAATATCTTTACTATGCACCCCATACCCATCCTGTGGGCCGTGGTCACCCCATACCCATCCTGTGTTCGGTGGTCACCCCATACCCATCCTGTGGGCCGTGGTCACCCCATACCCATCCTGTGGGCGGTGGTCACCCCATACCCATCCTGTGGGCGGTGGTCACCCCATACCCATCCTGTGGGCGGTGGTCACCCCATACCCATCCTGTGGGCGGTGGTCACCCCATACCCATCCTGTGGGCGGTGGTCACCCCATACCCATCCTGTGGGCGGTGGTCACCCCATACCCATCCTGTGGGCGGTGGTCACCCCATACCCATCCTGTGGGCGGTGGTCACCCTATACCCATCCTGTGGGCGGTGGTCACCCATACCCATCCTGTGGGCGGTGGTCCGATACCCATCCTGTGGGGTTCACCATACCCATCCTGTGGGCGGTGGTCGCAGGATTACAGAGGTACATAATGGGTCCATGGACTGAGTAAGTTACAAAGGTAATGAACTCACAAGTTACAAAGGTAATGAACTCACAAGTTACAAAGGTAATGAATCATGTAAGTAAGTTTACTTACTTACGTTTATACATGGTTACAATCATGAACAAATTATAAAGTAATGAGCAATTCATTTTCCTCGTAGTACTCGATTCTAGATTAAGTGTACCACTTCACTTATTCTAGAAGACTAAACACTATTTTCTCTAGGTGTTAAACAATGTAATGACTCGTTGTTGTATAGTGTTACACCACATACAATGATGGGACTCCAGGTACACATGGGATTTAACAGACTCACGAAATCGTAATGACACGATTGCAAAAAGTCTGGACCGGCGGTCCACTACGGCGAGTGAACTATTTAGTGACACATTCACAACGTCAATCCCATGCTTTTGGAATAACGTCTGTCAGTTAAATTGTGAATTATGACGTCGTTTGGTAATTGGTTCATCATACCGACCCCAATGGAAATAAGTCACTCCTGGGTTCTCTACACATATGCTGCTATGTATGATAATCTGTGTAACTGTATTTGTGTATACCTTAATAAACTTACTTACATTCTGGATGTCTTTTGCACGTCTTAACCTGCGTGTAATATCTTATGATGTCCCTTCTATGCTTCCCTGGCTCATGTATGACAAAATTATAGAGATTGCATTTCTACTTATGGCTAAATTATGTTGCATTTATTTGTTGCATGTAATGGTTGCATGTATTGTGATCAGTTATAGGCAATTTGGCTCACGTACAAATTTATTCTATAAATACTGAACGTATTTTAATATGTATACGAGGCCTGGTGATGTACCGGGCTGCGGGGTCGTAGACCTCCAAAACTCCCTCCAGGGGTCGTTGACCTCCGAAACACCCTCCAGGGGTCGTTGACCTCGAAACACTTTCCAGGGTCGTTGACCTCGAAACTCCCTCCAGGGATATAGAAGGTTTCACTTCTGCAACTGATTTATTAAGGAACTTTATATGTTATAGATTTCATGACATTGTTGACTTCTCAACCTCCCATTAAACAACTCAGTGTGTGTCATCAAGGACTGTTGCTTGTGTAGTGTCACTCAGCTCTTCCTCTTAGCCAACTCTCACCACTACACATTGACAGTCCCTGTACACCCGCCTCTGTTATGGAACTGGTCCGCATGACTTTAGGTTCTAAAGACTCTTGAGCTTGAATTTTCCCTCAGTTAAAGATCCATAATTAATTTCATATTCAGGAATACAGTGTTGACTTACGAGGTTCTTAATGACAATGGTAAGTTCAATAGGTTAACAAACATTATGGAATCTCACGTGTGTTGGGTCACTCACTCATGAAGGTCACATTCAGTGCTAAATTAGTCCTCTCAGGATTTCTTTAAGTAAGACACATGTGCAGCAGCTGAGTATTATTACTGTCGAAATGTTTCGCCTGGTCATCAGGCTTCTTCAGTCGAATACAGAGGTGACTTAAATATTGAAGATGTGGAGAACTGGTTAGATAAGTACACTTTCCTGCATGAAACAAACATAAGACAAGCGTTACTTATCTTTTAACAGCACGATGTCCAGCAGCCTCTCCCTGAAAATACCTTCGGGGTGCCGTCTCAGTGTCCACAGTGGCTGTTGATTAACGAGTTAGAAAAACAATTTACCCCAAAGAAGTGTATATCCAGCATGTCACTATCATCTGAAATGCGTAGTGGTATTCACTTGGGTCTGGGTGAATTACCCGCATGTCATGGGATCTATTGGTAACTCCAATCAAATCTCACCTCTACCTATTAGCTGCAGCTAACGAAAGATGTGGGTATGGCTGGACTTGCCCGGGTATTGTAACTGACCCAATTTCCCCTAGTTTGTTGTAGGGGAAGTATATCCCGGTATCGATGTCTTGAGTAGGCTGCTACAGATGCCTAGTTATGTCCTCACTCGTTGATAGGGAGTCACTTTGGTTATATGTTATGTCCCTTTGTTCATAACACGTGGATGCATATACCGCGACACAAATTTTTACACTTTATCGGGATTATACCACAGATTATACACTCGTGTTTCTTTTTAACACTAGTTTTCCTAGTGGAGATTGACAGTATTTCAGAGTTTACTGTACAAGGTCATTATTTCCTGTGTTCTCAGTGGGAGATCTGTGATGTGTTCACGCTCTGATATCTGAATTCAACCTAGCTTGTCGCCCTGCCCAACGCCCACCAGTTCACCGTCCGCACAAAAGAACTACTGAGTTTAGCTTTATATATCTTCCTTAATACACATTGCAACAAGGAATAACACAAGAAGGTTGTTTCCTTGGTGTTTAGCTGTATACTAGAAATCATAATGTCCCCGACTAGTAGACAAGTGGGGCATAGGTTTTCTCATAATTTTCCTGCTAAGGGGAAAAGAGTAATTACTCTCGTTTAACCTCATTGTGTAGTTGATCAGGAAAGAGTTCCTGATCAACTACACAACGAGGTTAAACGAAAAGAGAGGAAGGCGTGCCTCGTGACTCTATCGTACATACATATGTGCCTCATAAAGGAAGAGTCCACCAGTCCCTTCCGGGAGGGCTAAGGGGGACTGAGAGATACCCCCTTTACTGGAGAACTTTCTCCACAGGAGACAGCAGCAGTGCAGAGGAAGTATGAGGTGATCAGTCCCTCAGTCTTGAAGCAGTATTTTTAGGTCAGTCCCTCAGTCTTGAAGGATGACCTTTGTATTCGACTAAAGAAGTCTACTAACCAGGCAAAATGTTTCAGTAATAATGCTAGTGCAGTGTTGTACATGTGACTGACTCGCCTGCTCGGCTCTTCTTTATTCCATTAACAGAATGATTTCTTTATTTCTGGTTGTCAGAACCAACAATAAAGAGACGATTTATTTGTTTTACCATCCTGTCGCAAATAACATTTCTATAGGTAGTAGGTTGGTAGACAGCAACCACCCAGGGAGGTACTACCGTCATGCCAAGTGAGTGTGAAACAAAAACCTGTAACTGATTTACATGATGGTAGGATTGCTGGTGTCATTTTCTGTCTCATAAACACGCTGGATAACAAGTATATCTTGCTACTTCTACTTACACTTAGGTCACACTATACAGCATGCACATGCATATATATACAAACATACATATATCTAGGTTTTTCTTTTTTTCTTAATAGCTCTTGTTCTTCTTTATTTCCTCTATTCTCTATGGGAAAGTGGAAAAGAATCTTTCCTCCGTAAACCATGCGTGTCGTATGAGGCGACTAAAATGCCGGGAGCAATGGGTTAGTAACCACTTCTCCTATATACATTTACTAAAAAAGAGAAGAATTTTTTTTTTACAAAACTGGGATGTTTGAATGTGCGTGGATGTAGTGCGGATGATAAGAAAGAGATGATTGCTGATGTTATGAATGAAAAGAAGTTGGATGTCCTGGCCCTAAGCGAAACAAAGCCGAAGGGGGTAGGTGAGTTTCAGTGGGGAGAAATAAATGGGATTAAGTCAGGAGTATCTGAGAGAGTTAGAGCTAAGGAAGGGGTAGCAATAATGTTGAAGGATCAGTTATGGAAGGAGAAGAGGGAATATAAATGTATAAATTCAAGGATTATGTGGATCAAAATAAGGGTCAGATGCGAAAAGTGGGTCATAATAAGCGTGTATGCACCTGGAGAAGAAAGGAGTATAGAGGAGAGAGAGAGAGAGATTTTGGGAGATGTTAAGTTAATGTATATGAACTTTTGAACCAAGTGAGAGGGTAATTGTGGTAGGGGACCTAAATTATAAAGTAGGAGAAACATGTAGAGAGGGTGTGGTAGGTAAGTTTGGGGTACCAGGTGTAAAAGATAATGGGAGACCTTTAATTGAACTTTGTATAGAAAAGGGTTTAGTTATAGGCAATACATATTTTAAGAAAAAGAGGATAAATAAGTATACAAAATATGATATAGGGCGTAATAACAGTAGTTTGTTGGACTACGTATTGGTAGATAAAAGACTGTTGAGTAGACTTCAGGATGTACATGTTTATAGAGGGGCCACATATATATCAGATCACTTTTTAGTTGTAGCTAAAGTGGGAGTAAAAGGTAGATGGGATACAAGGAAAATAGAAGCAACAAGTAAGAGAGAGGTGAAGGTTTATAAACTAAAAGAGGAGGCAGTTAGGGTAAGATATAAACAACTATTGGAGGATAGATGGGCTAGTGAGAGTGTAGGCAATGGGGTTGAAGATGTATGGGGCAGGTTTAAGAATGTAGCGTTAGAGTGTTCAGTAGAAGTTTGTGGTTATAGGAAAGTGGGTGCAGGAGGGAAGAAGAGTGATTGGTGAAATGATGATGTAAAGTGAGTAGTAAGGGAGAAAAAGTTAGCATGTGAGAGGTTTTTACAAAGTAGAAGTGATGCAAGGAGGGAAGAGTATATGGAGAGAAAAAGATAGGTTAAGAGAGTGGTGAAGCAATGTAAAAAGAGAGCAAATGAGAGAGTGGGTGAGATGTTATCAACGAATTTTGTTGAAAATAAGAAAAAGTTTTGGAGTGAGATTAATAAGTTGAGGAAGCCTAGGGAACGAATGGATTTGACAGTTAAAAATAGGAAAGGAGAGTTATTAAATGGAGAGTTAGAGGTATAGGGAAGATGGAGATAATATTTTGAGGAATTGTTAAATGTTGATGAAGATAGGGAAGCTGTGATTTCGTGTATAGGGCAAGGAGGAATAAAATCGTGTAGGAGTGAGGAAGAACCAGTTGTGAATGTGGGGGAAGCTCATGGGGCAGTGGGTAAAATGAAAGGGGGTAAGGCAGCTGGGATTGATGGGATAAAGATAGAAATGTTAAAAGCGGGTGGAGATATAGTTTTGGAGTGGTTGGTGCTATTATTTAATAAATGTATGGAAGAGGGTAAGGTACCTAGAGATTGGCAGAGAGCATGCATAGTTCCTTTGTATAAAGGCAAAGGGGACAAAAGAGAGTGCAAAAATTATAGGGGAATAAGTCTGTTGAGTATACCTGGTAAAGTGTATGGTAGAGTTATTATTGAAAGAATTAAGAGCAAGACGGAGAGTAGGATAGCAGATGAACAAGGAGGTTTTAGGAAAGGTAGGGGGGGTTGTAGACCAAGCGTTTACAGTGAAACATATAGGTGAACAGTATTTAGATAAGGGTAAAGAGGTTTTTGTGGCAATTATGGATTTGAAAAAGGCGTATGACAGGGTGGATAAGAGGGCAATGTGGCAGATGTTGCAGGTGTATGGAATAGGAGGTAGGTTACTGAAAGCAGTGAAGAGTTTATACGAGGATAGTGAGGCTCAGGTTAGAGTATGTAGGAGAGAGGGAGATTATTTATCAGTAAAAGTAGGCCTTAGACAAGGATGTGTGATGTCACCATGGCTGTTCAATATATTTATAGATGGGTTTGTAAGAGAAGTGAATGCGCGGGTGTTGGCAAGAGGTGTGGGGTTAAAAGATAAAGAATCTAACACAAAGTGGGAGTTGTCACAGCTGCTTTTGCTGATAACACTGTGCTTTTGTGAGATTCTGAAGAAGTTGCAGAGGTTGGTGGATGAGTTTGGTAGGGTGTGTAAAAGAAGGAAATTGAAAGTGAATATAGGAAAGAGTAAGGTGATGAGGATAACAAAAAAATTAGATGACGAAAGATTGGATATCAGATTGGAGGGAAAGAGTATGGAGGAGGTGAATGTATTCAGATATTTAGGAGTGGACATGTCAGCAGATGGGTCTATGAAGGATGAGGTGACTCATAGAATTGATGAGGGTAAAAGGGTAAGTGGTGCACTTAGAAGTCTGTGGAGACAAAGAACTTTGTCCGTGGAAGCAAAGAGGGAAATGTATGAGAGTATAGTAATACCAACACTCTTATATGGGTGTGAAGCATGGGTGGTGAATGTTGCAACAAGGAGAAGGCTGGAGGCAGTGGAGATGTCATGTCTGAGATCAATGTGTGGTGTGAATATAATGCAGCGAATTCGTAGTGTGGAAATTAGGAGGAGGTGATGGATTACCAAGACTCTTATCCAGAGGGCTGAGGAGGGGTTGTTGAGGTGGTTTGGACATGTAGAGAGGCTGGAACAAAGTAGAATGACTTCAAGAGTGTATAAATCTGTAGTGGTGGGAAGGCGGGGTAGGGGTCGGCCTAGGAAAGATTGGAGGGAGGGGGTAAAGGAGGTTTTGTGTGCGAGGGTCTTGGACTTCCAGCAAGCATGCATGAGCGTATTTGATAGGAGTGAATGGAGACCAATGGTTTTTAATACTTAAAGGGATTGAAGGGATGAAGGGATTCAGGAAGCCGGCAGGCCGGACTTGAGTCCTGGAGATGGGAAGTCAGTGCCGGCACTCTGAAGGAGGGTGTTAATGTTGCAGTTTATAACTGTAGTGTAAGCATGCCTCTGGCAAAACAATGATGGAGTGAATGATGATAAAAGTTTTTCTTTTTGGGTCACCCTGCCTTGGTGGAAACGGCCGATGTGTCAATAAAAAAAAATAGGGGTTCCTTGAAGCTGTTGGGGACTCTTGATCCAAGGCAGTGGATCTGACCTCTCCTTCCTTGGATCAGATCTGATTACCTCCTATTCCCTTGGCGATGTATAACCCTAGGGTTTAGCGCTCCTCCCATAAATATAATAATAAAGCAACTAATATTTGATGTGGCCACTACAATGTTTACATTATAATATAAACTATATGACTGTTAAGTCATATAGTTTCTCTATATAGAACTGAGGTAATTACATAGAGACAGGAAGTAAAAGTCTGGGTTTATACACTAGGTAAATATAGGGGTCAATGGAAAATATGGGGGAGGGGGGTAGAGGCAACTAAAGTTAATGTAGCGATGATGAGTGGAGGACTGGAGGTGTCCAGCTCTGCTGGGGGCTTACACGAGGTAGTTCACCTGACCTAACTCAAAACTTGTTAGAAGACTAAGAAGGTTCAGTACCGTGACTAGTTAATGGTTCAAGTCGGACCGAAACGTCGTCATAAGTTTCAGTCTCCTGTGTTCGTGTTATTTGTGTATTGATAACTTTTACTGCCGTCTAGTGTTAAGTAATACTAATACTTCTTTACCTCAGACCGAGAAGCAGAGTTCGATACAGCATGAGGTGTCAGTGGTCCTTAAAACCCCCAACAAGCAGAAGAAAAATAAGAACCTGGAGCAGGAACTGCGTGTCATACTGAGACATGTCATGGGTTTGTGTCTGGCCTCCTGATCACGACCAGAGAGGTCTTTCTCGCTCACTGCTTCAGTGACGACCAGGAAGACCTAATCACTCTAAATGAACCATTTGACGTCATCTCACCTTTACTCCGAGCAAAGAAGTCGGGATTTCTCCGACGATCCAGACAAACCAGGTGATGAAAGAACACATGGGCTGAGGCTGACGAACTCACTAATAATAATAATAATAATAATAATAATAATAATAATAATAATAATAATCTTTATTTCTATCAGTACATGATACAACTTATACAGACCATAGCTGACATCAATGACATACTATATAAAAGCCCCTGGGTATGCAGAGCATTTCCTGCAACTTACTTAATTTTACTTCAGGATGCGACCCACACCAGTCGGCTAACACCCAGGTACCTACTTTCCACCGTACCGGGGATCAAACCACGGACCTCAGTTATGAGCTGAGTGCCTATCAATCTAGCTACGGGACAGCAAAACTCAACGACATTCAGTCAGAATAAACTCCA
>WNWK01033031.1:0-21457 GCA_009830355.1 Cherax destructor
TGGTCAGAAATTGGCAATTTGCTTTCACACAAATTTCAAAAGATGCCAATATCAAAATAGGGTCCAGAATAAACAAGACAGACATTCCTGGCACTAAAATAACATTTTCTCTGTTCATTAGTCACGTCTCCAGGCCCCTCTTATATTACTCTTGCTTTACATTTTGAATTTTTATTCTCAAAAAAATAGAAGATTTACTGTTATGCAGACTACTGCATTATTGCAAAAATAGTATAAATAATATCAGCGCACTTGTGAAAGAATATTAGACTCACCAGTTGACGTGTATTGGACGCATGGTGTGATTTGTTTACTTTTGAACATCGGCAAAATCAAACATTTCCGATACTTTGAGCTCAATTTCAAGGTACTTTTCATCGTGAAACCAATCAAAATCATCTCTGTTTCTGTGATATATCTTCCATTCTATCAAATGAGACCAAGAAAACGAGAATACAACCATAAATACTATACAAAATACACTGCAAAGATGCTGTTTTAAACCAAAAACACGGTCAGTTTTTTTCCATTATGCAACTGCGTGCTGCAGGATTTTTTTAATACTGCGCACACTGACCACGCAGACCCATTCTTTCATATGTAGGCCTACAAGCTTGCTTCCACTCGATTTGAAGGCGCTAGAATTTTGGCGTATAAGTACAGCACCGACCCTGGCTCAAGCCGTACATGTACGGCACCGACCCTGAAAGGGTTAATGACCTACCTGTTTAACAAACGCTCGGACTCATGACCAGCTCTTCAACCAGTGTACTGTATGTGTATTTTAGTTCTTTATTGCTTTTTAATGCCTAGTTCTATTTTTAATATAAATGGTGCAAAGGTGACATTAAAACAATATCTAAAGATGGCTGACACAAACCCACTACCAGTACAGCATCCTTGAAATATCAGTAAAGGAGGCACTCGCTTAAGTTAAGACCAATTCGCTTAATGACAAATTATAATATTACAACAGTACAATTTTAAGTGTCTTAATGTTTTAAGACTGATTTATTGGTCTTGAGTTAATAAGGATTACTGAATACATAGTTTCAAACTGATTGAAAGATTACAGGCATAGTATAGTGTTGGTTTAGTTACAGTTGGTTTAGTTTACAGTGCTTTGCTTTACAGTGTTTCACTAATACAGTGGTTTTCAATTATACCTATTCTTCATTTATTCAGACTTCCTACAATAAATATATTCACCACTTACTATGAGCTAAGGATGAAAGTATTTTAAGGTAAGTAGTGTGTATATTGAATATGCATTTGTTAGGCCTAGCTATATTACTCACTTAATATATGATAGTGTAAACAAACTCCTGCACCAAACAACAAACCCCACCACTCTTCAAGAGCTTGACCTTACTTAATATACAAAATATACACACACATTATTGTGCCTACTATATCAAAATCAAAATTTTATTTCTTTGTTAAGGTTACAATGTATGTTTATTTCATAATTTGATTGGTACAAAAAAAGCTACTATCATGCCAAGGCAATTCGGGTAGACTTAACTTAATACTTAACCCTTTGGGTCGTGCCGTCTAGTCGTTTTACGAGCAGGGGTCGGTGCCGTACTAGTGACGCGTAAATTCTAGCGGCCTCAAATTAAGCGGGAAACGGCTGGTAGGCCTACATATGACAGAATGGGTCTATGTGGTCAGTGCGCAGTATAAAAAAATTCTGCAGCACACACTGCATAATGAGAAAAACGAACGTTTTTCGTTTAAAACAGAACTTTGCAGTCTATTTTCGTATGGTACTTATTGATGTATTCTCGTTTTCTTGGTCTCATTTGATAGAATGGAAGATATATTACAGAAATAGAGATGATTTTGATTGGTTTGACAAGTACCTTGAAACTGAGCTCAAAGTAGCGAAATGTTCGATTTAGCCGATGTTCAAGAGTAAACAAATCACACCATGTGTCCAATACACATCAACTGGTGAGTCTAATATTCTTGCACAAGTGCGTTGATATTATTTATACCATTTTTCAATGATGCAGTTGTATACATAACAGTAAATCTTCAATTTTTGTGAGAATAAAATTCAAAATGGAAAGCAAAAGTAATGTAGAGGGCCTGGAGACGTGACTAATGAACAGAGAAGATTTTATTTTAGTGCCAGGGATGTCTGCCTTGTTTATTCTGGACCCTATTTTGAAATGGCATCGTTTGAAATTTGTGTGAAATTGGCCAAATTGCCATTTTCTGACCATTATTTTGGGTAGTTGAAATTGGTAAATAGTCGGTTTCTGTACTTGATAGAGAAATGGAGTTCTAGCGAAATAGCTATGATTTTAGTGGACTGGAACATTGGAATTGGCCACAAATAGGGCTCAAAGTGGGCGAAATTGCCGATGTGTAAACATCTTCGAGACCGATAAATTCAGCGAGAGCATAATTCCGTAAGTTTTCATTCAAATTTCATACTTTTGGTAGTCGTATGATCGGAAAAAGATTCTCTATCATAAGAAAATTTTTTTTTTTCCAAAAATTTTCGACCCTGAGAACGTGTTTCCGAGAAGGCCTGTCGACCCCCAAAGGGTTAAAGACTACTTAAGTCTAGACAGGTGAAGAGTGGTAGATTACAAATATTCAATATTTTACTCTATTATTAATATGAGGTAGTACAATTTATGATACAGACATACATTTTTATAGTTGTAATTAAGATAGTTTACTCTATTATTAACCCTTTGGGGGTCGACAGGCCTTCTCAGGAAAGTGTTCCTGGGGTCGAAATTTTTTTGGAAAAAAAAAAATTATTTTTTTCTTATGAAATGATAGAGAATCTTTTTCCGATCATAACGCCACCAACATTATGAAATTTGATCGAAAACTAACGGAATTATGCTTTCACAAAGTTAGCGGTAGCCATGACACTTACGCATCAGCGATTTTGCCCACTTTGAGCCCTATTTTCGACAAATTCCAATATTTCAGTCTCCTAAAATTATAGCTATTACGCTAGAACTCCATTTCTTCTATCGATTGAGTACAAGAAACCGCCTATTTACCAATTTCATCTACCCAAAATAGTGGTCAGAAAATGGCAATTTTCCAATTTCACACAAATTTCAAACGATGCCAATTTCAAAATAGGGTCCAGAGTAAACAAGGCAGACATTCCTGGCACTAAAATAACATGTTCTTTGTTCATTAGTCACGTCTCCAGGCCCTGTTCCATTACTTTTGCTTTTGATTTTGAATTTTTATTCTCACAAAAATAGAAGATTTACTGTTATGTATACAACTGCATCATTGTAAAATGGTATAAATAATATCAGAGCACTTGTGCATGAATATAAGACTCGCCAGTTGATGTGTATTGGAGGCATGGTGTGATTTGTTTACTCTTGAACATCGTCAAAAATCGAACATTTTCGCTACTTTGAGCTCAATTTCAAGGTACTTTTCATTGTCATACCAATCGAAATCATCTCTATTTCTGTAATATATCTTCCATTCTATCAAATGAGACCACGAAAACGAGAATACATCAATAAAAACCATACGAAAATCGACTGCAAAGTCGCTGTTTTAATCGAAAAAAACGGTCAGAGTTTTTTTTCTCTCATTATGCAGTGTGTACTGCAGGATTTTTTATACTGCGCACACTGACCACACAGACCCATTCTTTCATATGTATGCCTACGAGACGTTTTCTGCTTAAATTGAGGCCGCTAGAATTTGGGCGTACTAGTACGGCACCAACCCCTGCTCGTAAAACGTACTAGTACGGCACCGACCCCCAAAGGGTTAATATGAGTACAATTAATGATACAAACACATTTTTAAGTTTGTAATAATGGCTTAATAGTTAAGGGATAATAAAATATTTGGGAGAGTTGCTTTAAATTTGGTTAGAGTTTAGCATAGTGTGGGTATGGTTGTTATTGAGAGATGAGGCAATTTTTGAGTAGTCTTGAATTGATTTGTAGTCAGGGGACCTCTTGCTGTTTCGGGCAAAGAGTTCCAGATCTTCTGGCCCTTTATGTGCACTGCATTTTTGCATAGTGTGAGACAGACATGAGGGATGTCAAAAGTGTTTTAGTGTATTAGGTTAATTCTTTCCAAATGCCCGGCATGATAGTGGCTTTCTTTGTACCAATGAAATTATGAAATGTAAACACACATTGTAACCTTTGCAAAGAAATAAACATTTGTTTTGTTATTGGAAAGTGAAACATGGCTATGGTTCACTTTACAGTGCTTTTTGCTTTACAGCAGTAGCTCAGAACCTAACCTGCTGTATAAGCAGGGTTCTCCTGTATAATTTTTAATAACAAGACTGCAATACAAATTATACAGGTGTGTACATTATTAAGAGATATAATATGATAATGTGAACATGTCAAACTTCTCTATGTGATACACCAGAGATGAATCATGGTTGCAGCAGCAAGAAATACCTACCATCCCTGTTACCCGGGAGCGAGCATCTGGTAGTACCAAGGGGTTTTAAGGGCGCCTGTCAGGAGAAAACAATGACACATTTACTAATACCAGTATTAATTTGCCTATGGTACATCATAAATTTGTTTATGTTGAAGATAAGAAAATTAATTATGAACTTAGAAAGAACAAATATAGTTAAAAATAAATTTTGTTGAGGTTAGTTCCACAGTGTAGCTGTTTATGGCATGGGTATGTGGATGTTGTGCACTGCTGTGGTTGTACATCAAATTAATGAGCATGAATGAATTTCAAATAGGCTTAATGAAGAGGAACAATAGAATTTATGAGATAATTTGCCACTAAAATATCTATACCAAAGGGAAACTGAAGAAATATCTTGGTGAAAGCACAGGTACAGAAATTTGGTGCCCCATGGCCTGGTGGCTAAGACTCACTTCACACGGCGAGGGTCTGGGTTCGATTCCAGGCGAGGGTAGAAACATTGGACGTGTTTCTTTACACCGGTTGTCTATGTTCCCCATCAGTAAAATGGGTACCTGGGTGTTAGTTGACTGGGTGGGTTGCATTCTGGGACAAAACTGACCTAATTTGCCCGAAATGCTCTGTATAACAAGCAGCTTTCTATACATTAGTATGCCATTGATGTCAGTTAGGCCTGTATACATTGTACATGTTCTTGTAGAATTTTTTTTTTTTTTTTTTTATTAACACATCGGCCGATTCCCAAAAAGGCAGGGTGGCCCGAAAAAGAAAAACTTTCATCATCATTCACTCCATCACTGTCTTGCCAGAGGGGTGCTTTACACTACAGTTATAAAACTGCAACATTAACACTCCTCCTTCAGAGTGCCGGCACTGTACTTCCCATCTCCAGAACTCAAGTCCGGCCTGCCGGTTTCCCTGAATCCCTTCATAAATGTTACTTTGCTCACACTCCAACAGCACATCAAGTATTAAAAACCATATGCCTCCATTCACTCCTATCAAATACGCTCACACATGCTTGCTGGAAGTCCAAGCCCCCCGCACACAAAACTTCCTTTACCCTCCCTCCAACCTTTCCTAGGCCGACCCCTACCCCGCCTTCCCTCCACTACAGATTTATACACTCTCGAAGTCACTCTGTCTCGTTCCATTCTCTCTGCATGTCCAAACCACCTCAACAACCCCTCCTCAGCTCTCTGGACAATCGTTTTGGTAATCCCGCACCTCCTCCTAATTTCCAAACTCCGAATTCTCTGCATTATATTCACACCACACATTGACCTCAGACATGACATTTCCACTGCCTCCAGCCTTCTCCTCGTTGCAACATTCATCATCCATGCTTCACACCCATATAAGAGCGTTGGTATAACTATACTGTCATACATTCCCTCTTTACTTCCATGGACAAGGTTCTTTGTCTCCACAGACTCCGAAGTGCTCCACTCACCCTTTTCCCCTCATCAATTCTATGATTCACCTCATCCTTCATAGACCCATCCGCCGACATGTCCACTCCCAAATATCTGAATACATTCACCTCCTCCATACTCTCTCCCACCAATCTGATATCCAATCTTTCGTCACCTATTCTTTTTGTTATCCTCATCACCTTACTCTTTCCTATATTCACTTTCAATTTTCTTCTTTTACACACCTACCAAATTCATCCACCAACCTCTGCAACTTCTCTTCAGAATCTCCCAAAAGCACAGTGTCATCAGCAAAAGCAACTGTGACAACTCCCACTTTGTATTTGCTTCTTTATCTTTTAGCCCAACACCTCTTGCCAAGACCCTCGCATTCACTTCCTTACAACCCCATCTATAAATATATTGAACAACCACGGTGACATCACACATCCTTGTCTAAGGCCCACTTTTACTGGGAAATAGTCCCCTTCCCTCCTACACACTCTAACCTGAGCCTCACTATCCTCATAAAAACTCTTTACTGCTTTCAGTAACCTTCCTCCTATTCCATACACCTGCAACATCTGCCACATTGCCCCCTATCTACCCTATCATACGCCTTTTCCAAATCCATAAATGCCACAAAACATCTTTACCCTTATCCAAATACTGTTCACCTATATGTTTCACTGTAAACACTTGGTCTACACACCCCTACCTTTCCTAAAGCCCCTTCTTCATCTGCTATCCTACTTTCTGTCTTACTCTTAATTCTTTCAATAATAACTCTACCATACACTTTACCAGGTACACTCAACAGACTTATTCCCCTATAATTTTTGCACTTTCTTTTGTCCCCTTTGCCTTTATACAAAGGAACAATACACGCTCTCTGCCAATCCCTAGGTACCTTACCCTCTTCCATACATTTATTAAAAAAAAAAATAATAGCACCAACCACTCCAAAACTATATCCCCACCTGCTTTTAACATTTCTATCTTTATCCCATCAATCCCAGCTGCCTTACCCCCTTTCATTCTACCCACTGCCTCACGAACTTCCCCACACTCACAACTGGCTCTTCCACACTCCTACAAGATGTTATTCCTCCTTGCCCTACACACGAAATCATAGCTTCCCTGTCTTCATCAACATTTAACAACTCCTCAAAATATTCTCTCCATCTTCCCGATACCTCTAACTCTCCATTTAATAACTCTCCTCTCCTATTTTTAACTGTCAAATCCATTTGTTCTCTAGGCTTCCTCAACTTATTAATCTCATTCCAAAACTTTTTCTTATTTTCAACAAAATTTGCTGATAACATCTCACCCACTCTCTCATCTGCTCTCTTTTTACATTGCTTCACCACTCTTTTAACCTCTCTTTTCTCTCCATATACTCTTCCTCCTTGCATCACTTCTACTTTGTAAAAACCTCTCATATGCTAACTTTTTCTCCTTACTACTCTCTTTACATCATCATTCCACCAATCGCTCCTCTTCCCTCCCGCACCCACTCGCCTGTAACCACAAACTTCTGCTGAACACTCTAACACTACATTTTTAAATCTACCCCATACATTTTCAACCCCATTGCCTACACTCTCACTAGCCCATCTATCCTCCAATAGTTGTTTATATCTTACCCTAACTGCCTCCTCTTTTAGTTTATAAACCTTCACCTCTCTTACTTACTGATTCTATTTTCCTTGTATCCCATCTACCTTTTACTCCCACTGTAGCTAAACTAAAAAGTGATCTGATATATCTGTGGCCCTCTATAAACATGTACATCCTGAAGTCTACTCAACAGTCTTTTATCTACCAATACATAGTCCAACAAACTACTATCATTACGCCCTACATCATATCTTGTATACTTATTTATCCTCTTTTTCTTAAAATATGTATTACCTATAACTAAACCCCTTTCTATGCAAAGTTCAATCAAAGGGCTCCCATTATCATTTACACCTGGCACCCCAAACTTACCTACTACACCCTCTCTGCATGTTTCTCCCACTTTAGCATTTAGGTCCCCTACCACAATTACTCTCTCATTTGGTTCAAAAGTTCCTATACATTCGCTTAACATCTCCCAAAATCTCTCTCTCCTCTACACTCCTCTCTTCTCCAGGTGCATACACGCTTATTATGACCCACTTTTCGCATCCGACCCTTATTTTAATCCACATAATCCTTGAATTTACACATTCATATTCCCTCTTTTCCTTCCATAACTGATCCTTCAACATTATTGCTACCCCTTCCTTAGCTCTAACTATCTCAGATACTCCTGACTTAATCCCATTTATTTCTTCCCACTGAAACTCGCCTACCCCCTTCAGCTTTGTTTCGCTTAGGGCCAGGACATCCAACTTCTTTTCATTCATAACATTGGCAATCATCTCTTTCTTATCATCCGCACTACATCCACGCACATTCAGACAACCCAGTTTTATAAAGTTTTTCTTCTTCTTCTTCTCCCGGCATCTTAGTCGCCTCATACGACACGCATTGCTTACGGAGGAAAGATTCTTTTCCACTTCCCCATGGACAATAGAGAAAATAAAAAGAACAAGAGCTATTAAGAAAAGAAGAAAACCTAGATTTTTTTTTTTTTTTTTTTTTCAACAAGTCGGCCGTCTCCCACCGAGGCAGGGTGACCCAAAGAAAGAAAATCCCCAAAAAGAAAAAACTTTCATCATCATTCAACACTTTCACCACACTCATACATAATCACTGTCTTTGCAGAGGAGCTCAGATACGACAGCTGAGAAAAGTCCCTCCCAGCTGTCACTATCTCAGACCCCTCCTTTAAAGTGCAGGCATTGTACTTCCCATTTCCAGGACTCAAGTCCAACTAAATCAATTAACTGGTTTCCTGAATCCCTTCACACAATGTTACCCTGCTCACACTCCAACAGATCGTCATGTCCCAAAACCATTCGTCTCCATTCAATCCTATCTAACACGCTCACACATACTTGCTGGAAGTCCAAGCCCTCGCCCACAAAACCTCCTTTACCCTTCCCTCCAACCTTTTCTAGGACGACCCCTACCCCGCCTTCCTTCCCTACAGATTTATACGCTCTCCAAGTCATTCTACTTTGATCCATTCTCTCTAAATGACCAAACCACCTCAACAACCCCTCTTCAGCCCTCTGACAAATACTTTTAGTAACTCCACACCTTCTCCTAATTTCCACATTCGAATTTTCTGCATAATATTTACACCACACATTGCCCTTAGACAGGACATCTCCACTGCCTCCAGCCTCCTCCTCGCTGCAGCATTTGCAACCCATGCTTCACACCCATATAAGAGTGTTGGTACCACTATACTTTCGTACATTCCTTCTTTGCCTCCATGGATAACGTTTTTGTCTCCACAGATACCTCAATGCACCACTCACCTTTTTCCTTCATCAATTCTATGGTTAACCTCATCCTTCATAAACCCATCCGCTGACACATCAACTCCCAAATATCTGAAAACATTTACTTCTTCCATAATCCCTCTCTCCAATGTGATATCCAATTTTTCTTTATTTAAATCGTTTGATACCCTCATCACCTTACTCTTATCTATGTTCACTTTTAACTTTCTACCTTTACACACTCTCCCAAACTCGTCCACTAACCTTGCAACTTTTCTTTAGAATCTCCCATAAGCACAGTATCATCAGCAAAAAGTAACTGTGTCAACTCCCATTTTGCATTTAATTCTCCATAATTTAATCCCACCCCTCTCCCCAACACCCTAGCATTTACTTCTTTTACAACCCCATCTATAAATATATTAAACAACCATGGTGACATTACACAACCCTGTCTAAGACCTACTTTTACCGGAAGTAATCTCCTCTCTCCTACACACCCTAACCTGAGCCTCACTATCCTCATAAAAACTCTTTACAGCCTTCAGTAACTTACTACCTATTCCATACACTTGCAACATTTGCCACATTGCTCCCCTATCCACTCTATCATATGCCTTTTCTAAATCCATAAATGCAATAAAAACTTCTTACCTTTATCTAAATACTGTTCACATATATGCTTCACTGTAAACACTTGATCTACACATCCCCTACCCACTCTAAAGCCTCCTTGCTCATCTGCAATCCTACTCTCTGTCTTACCTCTAATTCTTTCAATAATAACCCTGCCATACACTTTACCTGGTATACTCAGTAAACTTATTCCCCTATAATTTTTACACTCTCTTTATCCCCCTTCCTTTATATAAAGGAACTATACATGCTGCTGCCAATCCCTAGGTACTTTCCTCTTTCATACATTTATTAAACAAAAATACCAACCACTCCAGCACTATATCCCCCGCTTTTAACATTTCTGTCATGATTCCGTCAATTCCAGCTGCTTTACCCCTTTCATTCTACGTAATGCCTCACTCACCTCCCCACACTCACATCCTGCTCTTCTTCACTCCTAAACGATGTTGTACCTCCCTGGCCAGTACATGAAATTATCGCTCCCTCTTTTCATCGACATTTAAAAGTTCCTCAAAATATTCCCGCCATCTACCCAATACCTCCAGCTCCCCATCTACTAACTCCCTACTCTGTTTTTAACTGACAAATCCATTCGTTCCCTAGGCTTTCTTACCTTGTTTATCTCACTCCAAAATTTTTTCTTGTTTTCAGCAAAATTTCTTGACAGAGCCTCTCCCGTTCTTTCATCCGCTCTTCTTTTGCACTCTCTCACCACTCTCTTCACCTTTCTTTTACTCTCCATATACTCTGCTCTTCTACTAACACTTCTGTTTTGTAAAAACCTCTCATAAGCTACCTTTTTCTCTTTTATCACACCCTTTACTTCTTCATTCCACCACTCACTCCTCTTTCCTCCTGCACCCACCCTCCTATAACCACAAACTTCTGCCCCACATTCTAATACTGCATTTTAAAACTATCCCAACTCTCTTCAACCCCCACTACTCCTACTTGCACTAGCCCACCTTTCTGCCAATAGTTGCTTATATCTCACTCTAACTTCCTCCTCCTTAGTTTATACACTTTTACCTCTCTCTTACTTGCTGTTGCCATTTTCCTTTTGTCCCATCTACCTTTACTCTAACTGTAGCTACAACCAAATAATGATCTGATATATCCGTTGCCCCTCTATAAACATGTACATCCTGAAGCCTACTCATCAACCTTTTATCCACCAATACATAATCCAACAAACTACTTTCCTTACGTGCTATATCATACCTTGTATATTTATTTATCCTCTTTTTCATAAAATATGTATTACTTATTACCAAACCTCTTTCTACACATAGCTCAATTAATGGCTCCCCATTTACATTTACCCCTGGCACCCCAAATTTACCTACTACTCCATCCACAACATTTTTACCCACTTTAGCATTAAGATCCCCAACCACAATTACTTCTCACTTGGTTCAAAACTCCCCACACACTCACTCAACATTTCCCAAAATCTCTCTCTCTTCTACACTTCTCTTCTCCAGGTGCATAAACACTTACTATAACCCACTTTTCACATCCAACCTTTATTTTACTCCACATAATCCTTGAATTTATACATTTATATTCCTTCTTTACCTGCCATAACTGATTATTCAACATTATTGCCACTCCTTCTTTAGCTCTAACTCTATTTGAAACCCCTGATCTAATCCCATTTATTTCTCCCCACTGAAACTCTCCTACCCCTTCAGCTTTGTCTCACTTAAAGCCAGGACATCCAGCTTCTTTTCATTCATAACATCTACAATCATCTCTTTCTTATCATTCGCACAACATCCACGCAATTCAAACATCCCACTTTGACGATTTTCTTCTTCTTCTTTTTAGTAAGCTATACAGGAAAAGGGGTTACTAGCCCATTGTTCCCGGCATTTTAGTTGACTTTTACAACACGCATGGCTTACGGAGGAAAGATTCTTATTCCACTTCCCCATGGATATGAAAGGGAAAAGCAATAAGAACAAGAACTATTAAGATAAAATCAAAGAAAACTCAGATGAGTGTGTATACAATAAACGTGTACATGTTTGCGTAGTGTGACCTAAGTGTAAGTAGAAGTAGCAAGACGTACCTGAAATCTTGCATGTTTATGAGACAGAAAAGACACCAGCAATCCTACCATCATGTAAAACAGTTTCAGGTTTCTGTTTCACAGTCACCTGGCAGGATGGTAGTACCTCCTGAGTGGTTGTTGTCTACCAACCTACTACCTACAAAAACCGAAACCGAGATGTGTGTATATATATATATGCATGTGTATGCCAGTGTAGTGTGACCTAAAGTGTAAGTAGAAGTAGCTAGATATACCTGTTATCCAGCGTGTTTATGAGACAGAAAAAGACACCAGCAATCCTACCATCATGTAAAAACAGTTTCAGGTTTCTGTTTCACAGTCACCTGGCAGGACGGTAGTACCTCCTGGGTGGTTGCTGTCTACCAACCTACTACCTACAATGGACTTGTAGAAATAAAGATATCATTATTATTATATTATCTGTACAGGAGGCCCTCCACATTCGGGAGGGTTAGGGGATCAAGAACCTTGCGAATGTTTGGTGTGCAAATATGATGTAGGGAAATATAATAATACTGTACTGTAGCATTTGCGAATGTTTTGATGCACAAATATATTGTAGGAAATACAGTGGACCCCGGGATTTCATCAATAATTCTTTCCAGAAAGCTGTTCGAAGTGCCGTTACCGAAGCAATTTATCCCCATAAGGACGAATGTAAATTAGATTAGTCCATTTCAGACCCCCAAAATACACTTACAAAAGCACTTACAAAAATACACTTACATAATTGTTCGAGTTGGGAGCAGTACGAAATCTAGGGGTCCACTGTATAATAATAGCATTTACTTAGCCTAACAATACTGCTTCCTTAACCTATTGAACCACGAACAATCATAAAACACATGAAAACATAATAAAATATTGTATATAGTATGTACATGTTATGGTTTAATAACAAATAATGAACAAACAAAACACTCACCACTCCTAAGGTTAGGCACACGAACTCTGACGACTTGTGATGATGATGACAATGACGATGATGATGGTGATGATAGTTAGCCATGCAGTTACTGATGACAGTTGAATAGAGGTGATTTGTTTGGTAAACATAATTGGGCGGCTGGGCATTCGTGAATGTTCGAAACTTGCGAAAGTGGAGGGCTAGCTGTAATTCTTTTGTTAATTTCAAAGACTTTTTCTGAAGAGTGTCAAATTGACAAAGAGCAACCCTACTATACTCATCTCACAGAAGTGAGAAATTCTACATATAAAACTGCATATTATTTTCATTGCATTTAACTAATGATTGATTCTGGTGCACTCTCACAGCTCAATAAGGAAGTTTTTTTGGAGAGGCAAAGGAACACCAAAATTTAGTAAGAAGACACACAAGTGATATGGTTACTACTATGACACTAGGCACAGGCACCAGCCTTAACGCTGAAAACTAGAAAATATGAGTAGTATAATGTAAATGAACTGGAGAACTGGGCTTTCATGAGGAAAAGAAGATTAGAAAATACAGTGGACCCTCGGTTTTCGTACAGCTCCCAACTCGAACAATTATGCAAGTGTATTTTTGTAAGTGCTTTTGTAAATGAATTTTGGGGGTCTGAAATGACTAATCTAATTTACATTCGTCCTTATGGGAACAAATTCGTTTGTAACGGCACTCGAATAGCATTCTGGAAAGAATTATCGACGAAAACCGAGGGACCACTGTACATAGTAGGTGATTATCTATGGGCAACAAATTAAAATTGCCACAGGTATTAGTGAAGTCAGTCCTGAAAGAAATAATGTTAAGAGAAAAATTAAGGTCATGAATGGAAAAACTGCAACTAGTATTAGAGTACACTTACCCAATAACAAAAGAAACAATCCCCAACACATACATTCTTAACACCTCCTTATGATAAAGATTGAGGATACCACTAAAATTCTCATCTGATTTTAATATTTGAGGAGTACTGGTGGGAGGGAAAGGTAAAAACAAGAAATGATACACTACAGATTATAAATTACATAATGTTCGCACAGTTACCAAACAAAAGTGCAGGGTGTCCAGAGAAATCAGAATTCATATGGAGGCTAAAGAGGACTCCAGGACCTTCCAAGTGTATATTATCATGTATCTCTCTCACCTGATTTCCAGGAATACAGATCAAGGACCTTCAACCGTTCCCAGTAATTTAGGTGCTTTATTGTATTTATGTGTGCTGTGAAAGTTCTTAGTACACTCTCCAGGTCTGCAATGTTGCCAGCCTTGAAGGGGGGCCCTTAGTGTACAGCAGTATTCCAGCCTAGAGAGAACAAGTGATTTGAAGAGTGTCATCAAGGGCTTGGCATCCCTAGTTTTGAAGGTTCTCATTATCCATCCTATCATTTTCCTAGCCGATGAAGTAGATACATTGTTGTGGTCTTTAAAGGCGAGATCCTCTGACATTATCACTCCCAAGTCCTTCACATTTCTTTTCGCTCTATTGTATGGTTAGAATTTGTCGTATACCTTGATACATTTTTATTTCCTCAAGTTTTCCATATCTGAGTAGCTGAAATTTCTCCTCGTTGAACTTCATATTGTTTTGAGTGGCCCATTTGAAGATTTGGTTGATGTCCGCTTAGAGTTTTGCAGTGTCTTCAATGGAGGTCACTGCTATGGTCAATCTGAGTGTCATCCGCAAGGAAGACACGGGCTATGGCTTACATCTCTGTCTATGTCAGAAATGAGGATGAGGAATAGAATGGGAGCGAGTACTGTGCCTTGTGGAACAGACTACTGCATTATTGTAATAATTGTATAAATAATGTCAACTCATTCGTGACCGTGTATTAGACTGGCCAGTTGGACAAATATTGGATGGTGATGTCATTTGTTTACTCTTGAACATCGGCAAAATTGAACATTTCCGCTACTTTGAGCTCAATTTCAAGGTACTTTCCAGCGTGAAACCAATATATCTTCCACTCTATCAAATGAGACCAATAAAACAAGAATACAACTCATAAAAACCATATGAAAATACACCACAAAGTCACTATTTTAACCAAAAACACCATCGCAGTTTTTTCATTATGCACTACGTGCTGCAGGATTTTTTTATATAGTGCACACTTACCACACAGGCCTATTCTCTCATAGTAGGCCCAATTTACCGGTAACAGCTTATCTGAGTGAGCTGAGCTCATGGCGACTGACAGTGGCTTCAAAGCCACCTTATCGTTTATGGACAATGTACAGTGTGTGTATGTGCTTTACACAATGAGAAGCATTTCTTTTATTCGTTGGAACCATGGCTAATGCTAAAAGTGAGCAGGTTATAACAATAAATGAAGAAAAAGAAATTGGTGGTGCAGTGGCACCACCAAACAGTAGCAGCAGGTTGGTGTGGCGACCCTGGAAATTTGAAATTATGCTAGCCGAAATTAGTGCCAGATTACTGATGGAACCTGATTATTGATTGCTGGATTAGTGATGGCCAACCTGTACCAACACTCTTATATGGATGTGAAGCATGGGTTGTAAATGATACAGTAAGGAGGCGGCTGGAGGCAGTGGAGATGTCGTGTCCAAGGCAATGTGTGGTGTAAATATTATGCAGAGAATTCGTAGTGTGGAAATTAGGAGGATGTGTGGAGTTACTAAAATTATTATTCAGAGAGCTGAAGAGAGGTTGTTGAGGTGGTTTGGTCATTTAGAGAGGATGGACCAAATAGGATGACTTGGAGAGTGTATAAATCTGTAAGAAAAGTATTGTTTACACAGAAGCTAAAGAAATTTCCTAATAGCAGTAACCAGTGTGTAAAACAGTTTTAGTAATTTGTGTAATTGTGTAAAAGAAGTCAAGATACAGTTGAAGATAGGGACTCACCAGCTGGGTGGGGCCACCTTTGTTGGCTGCAGCAATAGGTGCTAAAGGTGTTAGGTGACCACCTACTGGAGGTACTTTAGGTCCTCCAAGGGGTAGCTCACCTAAAGAAGTTCTGCCCAGGGAAGCAGGTCTAGCCAGTGATGAAGTAGACCCTAATGGCTGGGGTGCTAAAGGACTCTGCCCAAGACCCCTTCCAAGACCACCACCAAACATGGTCAAATCCTGAGTACCTTCAACATCAACTGTACAACTGAAGATGGGACAAGCTCTGATACCTGGCCCTCCACCTTGCTGAGTCTTGTTCATTTCCTGAGGGCCTGCCTCCTTTCTTTTGTGATTGTGTCACTTGTCACATTATTTTTATCTACCTTTATTTCATCACTGATATCAAAAGAATTATCATTTTTATCACTATTAATATTCGTCTTACTACTTGCAGCATTGCAGCTTACATCAGTGCCTAAATGCTTAGCAACATTGTTAGATTTTTCCTTGTTAACACCATAAGTATTTTTATCACAGTTAACTTTATTATCCTTGCAAGTAATACTGCAGGAATTCTTTGCTGGATCCTCAAATTCTGAATCACTGAGACCTGAATTCAAAAAGATATCTAAACAATTCTCCTTAGACCTTTCATTTTTTTTGATACACTTTTCTGCTAGAGTTAAGGCTGTTGCTATGTAATCAGAGAGATTGTTCACATCCTCACAGTCAGAGCGTGTCAGATCACTCACTTGAACTCTAAGTAAGTCAGATATAACAAGGTCCTCTTCAGTGTTGAAATCTTCTGTACAAGAATCTGCCAAAGGTAATAAATTATTTATCAGGTCTCTTATTTACCTAATGTACTGTAGAGTCTGAGTGTATGAATACTCAGCCAGGGTCTATTGAGAAAACAAGACTACAAGTTTCCATGGCCAATGGGTAGTATGATATGCTAAAATTTTCATTTTTTTTTCACTGATAAACCACAGAATTTATATACACTTCAAAATTATTTATAAAAATTAAAAGAATAAAGTTAGTAAAATATATTATTTCACATTTATTTTACCAAACTAATTATATTATTGCATACTGATTTTCCAACACTTGGCAAAAAAACTTTTAGATTCATGCAGTAATATACACATTGGAAGAGACTGTAGAGTGAGACATACCTTGGGAGAGACTGCAGAGTGAGACATACCTTGAGAGAGACTGTAGAGTGAGACATACCTTGGGAGAGACTGTAGTGAGACATACCTCAGGAGAGACTGTAGTGAGACATACGTCAGGAGAGACTGTAGAGTGAGATATACCTTGGGAGAGACTAGAGTGAGACATACTTGGGAAAGACTGTAGAATGAAACATACCTTTGGGGAGAGACTGTAGAGTGAGATATACCTTGGGAGAGACTGTAGAGTGAGACATACCTTAAGGATTAAGGATTTTATTTCTTTGCATAGTTTACAATGTGTAATCACAATTTTGATTGGCTAAGTACAAAGAAAGCGACTATCATGCCGGGGCATTTTTGGGCAGACTAAACATAATGCTTAACAGACTATACCTTGGCATTTATATCATAGTTGGTTCAAATGAACGCGTTTTTTATATTTCAACAGAGCTAGCTAGTGGTTTAGCAGTAATTGAATTAACAAGTTACAGTACAGTGGTCCTCGGTTTTCGGTCATCTCCAAACTCGAACATTTATTTAAGTGTATTTTCGTAAGTGCTTTTGCAAGTGCATTTTTGGGGGGCTGAAATAGACAACCTACGTGACATTATTTCTTAAGGAAGTAAATTGCTCGGGAATGGCACTTGAGCAGCATTCTGAAAAGAATTTTCGCAAAACCGAGGTCCACTGTATTATATTTTGGCTCATTTTACATAATGAGATTGGGAGACTGCAGAGTGAGACCTACCTTGAGAGAGACTGCAGAATGAGACATACCTTGGGAGAGACTGCAGAGTGAGACCTACCTTCAGAGAGACTGCAGAATGAGACATACAGTGGACCCCCGAGTTTCGTAAACCCCGGAAATCGTACAGTTATGTAAGTATAATATTGTAAGTGCTTGTGGAAGTGTATTTTGGGGGTCTGAAATAGAATAACCTACGTGACATTTTTCCTTAAGGGAGTAAATTCGTTCGGTAATGGCGCTGAGCAGACTTCAGGAGTGAAGTTTTACGAAACTCGGGGTCCACTGTACCTTGGAGAGACTGCAGAATGAGACATACCGTGGGAGAGACTGTAGAATGAGACATACCTTGGGAGAGACTGCAGAGTGAGACCTACCTTGAGAGAGACTGCAGAATGAGACATACCTTGGGAGAGACTGTAGAGCAAGACATACCTTGAGAGAGACTGTAGAGCAAGACATACCTTGAGAGAGACTGTAGAGCAAGACATACCTTGAGAGAGACTGTAGAATGAGACATACCTTGAGAAAGACTGTAGAGTGAGACATACCTGAGAGAGACTGTAGAGCAAGACATCCCTTTGGGAAGAGACTGTAGAGCAAGACATACCTTGGAAGAGACTGTAGAGCAAGACATACCTTGAGAGAGACTGTAGAATGAGACATACCTTGAGAGAGACTGTAGAGCAAGACATACCTTGGAAGAGACTGTACAGCAAGACATACCTTGGAAGAGACTGCAGAGCAAGACATACCTTGGAAGAGACTGTAGAGCAAGACATACCTTGAGAGAGACTGCAGAGCAAGACATCCCTTTGGGAAGAGACTGTAGAGTGAGACATACCTTGGGAAGCAGTGCTGGTCCTGTCTCTGATAACAAGGCCCGGACCACAGCATCAACAGGGTGGCTCCACCTCTTCCCCAGTCACCTGGTTAAAGTAGTACAGTCCCAGGCGGTTGTCCTCTCTGTCAAGAAAATGCAAAATTATGATGATCACTTAAATAATTTATTACTAACAATTAAACAAAACTTTACACCACACACTACAATGGACACAGTAATTCAACCCCAATATTAGAATCTAATAATGACATTAAAATGAGCATTTTGGAGCATGTCACACAAGGTTAAAATGTGCATATCAGAGCATGTTACACAAGGTTATATGAGATTATGTTTAAATCCTAAGCTGTAAAATTCTGTTGGATTCTGAGACTGATTTATCATTAATTCTTAAAAGTACTGTTCCATTATAAGCCAAGACATTTAATGGATAATACAGAAGGGTTAACAGTCTCAGTAGTGAAATCTGTGTGACTATTAACACAATTCTCCTTAAATTATGGCAGAACAAGTGCAAGGATGGGACATCTGTAAATGTGTCCAGTAAATTAAATGTCCCTGGAATTTGAATTCCTTTTAAAAATAATGTCACCAATCAGAAAATCATTTACAAGCTCAAGTGATTTCTACGTGACTGCTTGAGAGTAAACTAGAACATCAGGTGCTGTAACATAGTTCATATTTCAGAATGGAGAATGGTAACAAAAAGTAAATGGTAAGAAAAAATGATCACTGATACAACTATTCTCAAAGAAATGTGTAGGGCTGTGATCACGGTTATAAGTCAGTGTTGAAGGCATAAACAAGGTTTGTCATCTTACAGCCATACTTTGGACTGACATTTTTATTTTAATCATCACTACTGCATATACTGCACTGGGCAGGGGCCTTCTGCCTAACACAAATACTTTTCAATAGGCCTGGAAATTTCTTACATCTTGTAATTTTTAGTCATCTATTTATCCAATATTTTACATTCAGAACTAATTATTTTAATTTAAAATTGTATTAAAGATTGTTCATTTTTTTTTTTTTTTTCCTCAACAGCCATTCCCATCAAAACGATAAAAAAAAACACAGTCACCAAAATTATTTATTTATTGTTTTCCAGAAGTGTGCTGATATCTCAATTGATTATTCTGGCACAACCCCCCCCCCCTTTAAGTGCAAATTTTTGTTATAATCGGGGGGGCTAAACCCCTAGGATTATGCAGCGCCTGTGGGGGGATTTGGGAAAGGGATTCAGGCTTAATTCAGGGGAAACCCGAGCACAGATCCCAAATTTCCCCAGATGAAGGCCCTCACCAGCACCAAAGGGAAACCCTTTCCCTTTAGGGGGCTTTGGTGAACTCCCTCCTCCAATTTGTCTGGCTAACTGGTTTTCCTTAATTCCCTTTCCCTTTATAAAAGTTATCTTGCTTACACTCCAACACACGTCCATTAAAACCACTTGTCTCCATTCCTTTTTCTAATATGCTCACATAAGTCTTGGTGCTCAGGCCCTAAAAACCCAAAACCTCTTTACCTTCTCCCCCCCAATGTTCCTAGATAACTCCTACCTTCCACCCCAAAATTTATACACCGCTTCATCAACCCATCTCTCTCCATCCACCATGCCCAAACCACCCCCAACCCCAATCATTAGGTTAATGCTGTATATCAGAAAATGTTTTAGGAGGAAACCCCCAGACTTTTCCCCCTTTTTCCCATTTCATTTCCCCTATTCACTTCCACCCTTCGCACATCAAATTGCCCGTGCTCGACTAAGGTAATCCTTCACTCTATGGTTGGTAGGGTTTGGGGGAAAAAAGAATTTGTATTATTATTATTATTATAAAAAAAAGAAGGACACGTGTATTATTATTATTTTTAAATAAAAAAGAAGGACTACTGTGTGGGCAGGCAGCACAGACTGCACCCCACTCTTCCACCCCTCTCACCCTCTTCTGCATTGTATCTAACTCAAGATTTTTACATATGCTAACTTTCCCTTACTATTATGGTAAGGTATTAGGCACCTAGGATATGTGTGGGGGGATAGGAGGGTAATTGCATGAGGGGGAGGGTGTGGCATAATTACGGAGGCCCTGCTGTCCTGCACCTCACTCACTGATATCCCCATTAGTAAAAAGACACATTGCCCCTCAAGACACTTATTGGCGGCAAAAAGATGTCTGAAGAAAGTTTATAATTACGTTTTTTTTATTATTTACATCTCATAGATATTACTATCCATCTCTGTTTCATGGTAGTACTCCCCCAAAGGGGCCCTGCTGTCCTGCACCTCACCACTATATCCCCAGTGTAGTAATAAAGACACATGTGCACCATCAAACATTTATTGAAGCAGGCAAATGATGTCTGAAGAAAGTTTTAATTTCTGCTTTTCTTTTTATTATTTACATCTCATAATATTACTATACCATCTCTGTTACATGGTAGTGCTCACACAGGTGTCCACGGGGGAGGCAGGGGTGCAGAAGAGCAGCTCTTGCCAAGGGCACAAGTGTGGTCCTTCACCGCCGTGCCAACCCAAATTAATACTCCCAAAACCTCTGCAACACAATAACAAAAACATTTTCAAAAAATTTTGCAAAATATAAGTTATATTTTTTCGTTTTTATAAAAGAAAATGCAGTATTGAATAACAGCACATGAAAATCATGGGGAAACACAATATCTTTTATTAAAATACCATTAGAGATATTTTTTTTAAAACTATATTACAATTAAATATTTGGGGAGCATTATTCTTTTTTCAAACTGGAAGCCTAATTTGTATTTTTTTGACACTGATTTGTAAACAAAAGATTTCAAGGTTTAAAAACCCTGGTATTTAAAAAATCATAATATCAATCCCAAATTTTTGAAAATGAACACAATACGTATGTATTTCACTGTCAAGTACATAAAAGGATTTCTTGAACAGATAATATCCTGGTTTTTGTTTTAAACCG
>WNWK01033032.1:0-21456 GCA_009830355.1 Cherax destructor
AAAATAAAAATTTCTTTTTTTCTGTAATATATCTTCCATTCTATCAAAGAACAAGAATGCAATACAACTATAAAAGTATACGAAAAACACTGCAATTCACTTTTTTATCGAAAATTACGGTTACAGTTTTTTTCTCATTATGCACTGTGTGCTGAAGGATTTGTTTTAGTGCACACTTACCACAAATGTATTCTCTCATATCTAGGCCCAAATTTCCGCTCAAGCTTATCTGGAGGAGTTGAGCTCATACGTAGAACTACGGTTTGGACCCTGAACTCAAAGCCGTAGAACTACGGCACAACCCTGAAAGGGTTAAAGAATGGGGGCTAGGTGCTTGCAAAGGAATAAATTTAAGTTGGAAAAAAGGTAGGGGTCATCCCAGAAAAGGGTAAATGGGGGGATAAAAGGGGGGTGTGTGCTAGGGGTTGGTTACACAGCTGAGCATGTTGACAGGGTTAAATTTTAATGGTTTTGGGGAATTGAAAGCTGTTTGATTTTGTAGGAAATTTTTTTAAGGGATTCAGGAAAACCTTTTTAAAATTTAAAGCTTGACTTGGTTTTAAAAGTTAAATCCAAAAAACTTAAAGGGATGGGAATTTTTTTTGTTTAAATGAAAAATTAAAGTGTATTGGGTGCCTTGGAAAGGTTTTTTGGGGGTTAAATGAAAATTAATTATTTTCCCTTTGGGAAAAAATCCTGCCTTGGTAAAAAAGGGGCCCAGCATTTAACAAAAACAATCGGGGCCACTGTAATAGCCTACTGGGCCCAAAGGCTGCAAAAAATAATAACAAAATCTGATTTTCCAATTTAAAGTATAAAGAATGGTTTGGGGATAATAAAAAGGATAGAATAGGGGGGACTCTAAGATTATAACGTTTTAATAAAAAAGATTTTGGGGAATGGTTTAAAAACGGGGCACGATGTCACCAAAGTTTTTCATATATTTATAGATGGGTTTTAAGAGAAGTGAATGCTCGGTGTTGGCAAGAGGTGTGGTTAAAAGATAAAGAATCTAACCAAAGTGGGAATTGTCACGTTGCTTTTGCTGATTACACTGCTTTTGGGAGATTCTGAAGAAAGTTGCAGAGGTTGGTGGATGAGTTTGGAGGGTTGTAAAAGAAGAAAATTAAAAGTAAAAATAGGAAAAGTAAGGTGATGAGGTAACAAAAAAATTAGGTGGGGTTTAAAATTAAAAATATAGGATTGGAATTGGAGTGGACTGTCGCAGATGGGTCATGAAAGATGAGGTGAATCAAATTGAAGGGAAAAAGGTGAGTGGTGCACTAAGGGGGTCTGTGGGGACAAAGAACTTTGTCCCTGGAAGCAAAGAGGGGAATGCATGAGAGTATAGTTACACCAACGCTCTTATATGGGTGAAACATGGGTAGTGAATGTTGCAACAAGGAGAAGGCTGGAGGCAGTGGAGATGTCGTGTCTGGAGAGCAATGTGTGATGTGAATATAATGCAGAGAATTTGTAGTTTGAAATTAGGAGGAGGTGCAGGATTACCAAAGCTATTATCCAGAGTAATAAGAGGGCTGTTGAGGTGGTCTGACATGTAGAGAGAGAATGGAAGGAAATAGAACCACTTTGTTACCACACAACCCGATATATAAAAAGAGAGGAGCTTACACATTTCCGGTCCGACTTGGACCATTTACAAAGTCACACTCTGTGTGGCTTGTCTCCAGTCACGCACAGGCCTTTTTTGTTATCTATAGAACCACTTTGAGAGTGTATAAATCTGTAGTTTAGGGAAGTGTAGGGGCTGGCTCTAGGAAAGGTTGGAGGGACGTGGTATAGGAGGTTTTGTGTGAGACTGGCTTGGACTTCCAGCAAGCATGTGTGAGTGTTACATACGCAGCGAATGGAGGTAAATGGTTTTAATTTTTTTTTTCAAAATATTCAGAGCTTGGGCAGGAAAACGAGACTCATGTTTGGATGAATTTTCCTCATTATCTTTCATTGATGTCTAGCACACATATAACATCTTTACAGTGTTTGGTATCATATAAAACGGTATTGATGTAGGTACTGACAGATAGATGATTCATCTCATAAACAGACGACATAAACTTATTGATAAATACAACAGTACTGTAAAAATATTTTCTCTTCCTTATGATTTTCTTAATAATATTTTCTTTTGTCTAGCTTACTTTATTATAAGAATACAGTGTATAATACATATTTTCAAAATACAGTGGATCCCCTAGTTTTCGTACAGCTCCTAAACTGAACAATTATGTAAGTGTATTTCTGTAAGTGCTTGTAAGTGTATTTTTAGGGTTCTGAAACGACTAATCTAATTTACATTTGTCCTTATGGAACAAATTTGTCTGCAACTGCACCCGAATGGCATTCTGGGAAAGAATTATCAACGAAAACCGAGGGTCCACTGTGTGTTAATTGACTGTTTATGTTATCGGTAAGGCTTCCAGTCAACAGGCCAATAGTGGTTAAAGTTGAGGAGTCACACATAGATTTTCGACTGCACAGGGGGTCGATGCCCTTAACCCTGCATTGTTCTGGTCAACTGTATATTGAAGATGTCCCTATTAATGTTATGATTGACAAACCTATTAAGTCTGCCCGAAATGTCTAGCATGCCCAGGCATGTTAGGTATGCTAACGGCCATCTTTGTAATTATAGTCCTTAGTCCTTAAAATGTAAACACATTGTAATTTACAGAGAAATAAATCAATTTGAATTTGAATTGGATGTATATCAAGGTATATTCTGTACTGTAATTTCCAGTGAAATGATTCAGCATTTATAAATACGTATAGTAATAAAAAATCTGTAATCTATATTTGACTTGGATGTTTTTATGCAATTAGTATGGAAGGCTGTCAGTGTGGATCATTATCTAAGCTCTTCCTGGATAAATTTAGGCTATTACGAATATAAGTATTGGATCAGTGTGTGGTCGTTGAGGTGCCAAAGACAGCTGATTCCTACACAGAGGAAGATCTCAGCGCTCTCGTGGAGCGATGGAGTGAAGCCTCAGTTTAAGAAGAATGTATCTTGATCAGCAGCAAGAGTTTGGAAATGTAATATATACATCTCAGTTAAGCATGTGATCAAATGAAGTTCAGTAAACCCTTGCTGTTTATTAGGATTAAAATAGCCTGAGCGTTTTATTTTCCAAGCAGGGGGTACAAGCAGTGCAGAAAGAATCCTCTGCTTTGAATTCGTGGGTGAGGCTAGTATGCTTGGCAGGGAAGGAGAGAATGGGTGAGTTTCAGGGGGTCAAGCATCCTCATACCTGACACTCAGAAAGTATGAATTTTTTTAAAACTAAAATTAACAGAAAACACATGTAGAAAGTACATTAGCAAAAGTTTAGGTAATCACATGAAAAATAAAGGAAAAAATCATGTAATGTAAAACATATGACAAAGCTTGGATTTAAATTGCTTTAAAATTTCACATGCAAAAGTTTGTCCGTAACAAAATTTAAAGAGTATACAGTAAGGCCCCTCTTGTTGGCGTATGGAAGACGGTGAGGAGGGGAGAGGGAGGAGGAGAGGTTATTGTTTGGAAGGGAAATCCCTGTCATTAAGGAATTCAGGTATCAAGGCCCTAGCCAGGGTTACTTCCCTTCTTTGTCTTTTACTGGCGCTAGGACCAGCTTGAGTCACTGGACCCCTGTCACACAAAAAATCTGTCCAGAGAGGTCTGTCATTGAACATGTTGCAGACAAGGCAAAACTTTGCAACTCATTCCACTTTGCACACGTCCTTAATCGCTAACTGTTTTTCGTTCATCCACACCAACAACAACTTCTCAACATCTTCGATTGTTTGTGATCTCTGTTTCGTTAGCACATTTACCCCTTTTGCAACATCAGCTTCCTTGATTTCTTTTTTCTTCGCCAGGATGGAACTGATCGTTGATGCGGACTTCCCGTACATCCTGGCGAGATCGGCCACATGTATACCACTTTTGTACTTTGCTATGAGTTCTTTCTTGAATTCTATTGTGTTTCTTGCCTTCTTTAGGGGTGGCACTCAGAACTTTCTTTGGCCCCATGGTGGCTTATTTAGCAGTCGCACTCAATAAACAAGCACAAAAACAATGGATTATTACGAAATGTTTCGGATGAATGAGCAGGGTGATGCTCACTCAATGAGAAACAAAGGCAGACTGAGTCACGAATGCATGGGATGCTTTGTGTGGTCGCCGATTCCGGGAATTGAGTGGCCGAGTCATGTGGGCAGGCAGACGAGTTTGGTGTGGACCATTTTCAATTGTACGAAAACCAAGTGGATATACGAAAACTGTGACAAAATTTCGATGAAAAATGTCGTCAAAAACCGAATCGTACGATAACTAGGGCATACGAAAACGAGGTTTGACTGTAATTAAAAAAATACAGTAGTTTTAAGTTGAGTGACTGTGTAGTATTTAATGATTTTTATTAATTAGAATATATTGATGAATTTGTTGAATATATTGATGAATTTGTGATGTAGTATTTTTGCCATTTTGCTTTAAAACTTCACTTTTCCAACACTATTTTCAGATACAGAAAATCATTAATAAGGGTGATAAAAATGAATGTGATACAAAAGCGTGAGCAGTCCTTGGTTGATCAATGGGTAAGCTTAACCGAAGAGAGAAATGCCGTCCTGGTCCCTGCTGCTGGCTCCAGCATCCCTGGTGCACCTGCAGACTGGGATCCTCCTCCAGGAATGGAGGCTCATGTGCCAGTCCTCTTCTTAGACTTAAACGGTGAAGAAATATTTTAACCTTCTAATCTTGTTAAATCCAATAAATTTTACATTTGCAAAATGAATATTCATTTATTTAATATCATATTGCTATTACTTAATATCATATTGCTATTACTTAATATCATATTGCTATTACTTAATACTGTACAGTGTATAGTATTACAACAAATTTCATTGATTTAGTTAATCCTAATGAGACTTGCCTAACATTTCCTAGATTTTAAGTTCGCTAAAAAGGCCTATGTTTGATAAAACAAATTTTGGAACGACTTATGGTACTGTTGCACCTCATTTATACGAGGACTAAGTAACTGAGAAATCTGGATGAACAGAAAGATTTTACTTTATCTACCCATTTATGCTTAACCAAAAATCCTTCAGCAATCCAAGAAGAGATAGCAATTTTTTTTCATATATTTCACAGTAATTATGCATTAGTCTTCACTTCTGCATGCAGATGACTGTGATTAAGGAGGTATAATTGTAAAAAAATGTTAAAAGTGTGTTAACTCAGTTTTGCTTGATCAGGTTTTTTTTATGAATAATTGGTGGAGGAGTTAACAGATTGCCTTGCTTCTAGGAGGGTAGAGAATGCACTATTATCTGAGATTAGTGAGGTGCAACTGTATACAGTGGACCCCGAGTTTAAACCGGAAATCGTACATTTATGTAAGTATAATATTGTAAGTGCTTGTGGAAAAGTATTTTTGGCGTCTGAAATAGACTAACCTACGTGAAATTTTTCCTTAACCCTTTGGGGGTCGGTGCCGTACTAGTACGTTTACGAGCAGGGGTTGGTGCCGTACTAGTACGCCCAAATTCTAGCGGCCTCAATTTAAGCAGAAAACGTCTGTAGGCATACATATGAAAGAATGGGTCTGTGTGGTCAGTGTGCGCAGTATAAAAATCCTGCAGTACACACTGCATAATGAGAGAAAAACTCTGACCGTTTTTTCGATTAAAACAGCGACTTTGCAGTCGATTTTCGTATGGTTTTTTTTGATGTATTCTCGTTTTCTTGGTCTCATTTGATAGAATGGAAGATATATTACAGAAATAGAGATGATTTTGATTGGTATGACAATGACAAGTACCTTGAAATTGAGCTCAAAGTAGCGAAAATGTTCGATTTTGACGATGTTCAAGAGTAAACAAATCACACCATGCCTCCAATACACATCAACTGGCGAGTCTTATATTCATGCACAAGTGCTCTGATATTATTTATACCATTTTACAATGATGCAGTTGTATACATAACAGAAAATCTTCTATTTTTGTGAGAATAAAAATTCAAAATGAAAAGCAAAAGTAATGGAACAGGGGCCTGGAGACGTGACTAATGAACAGATAACATGTTATTTTAGTGCCAGGAATGTCTGCCTTGTTTACTTTGGACCCTATTTTGAAATTGGCATCGTTTGAAATTTGTGTGAAATTGGAAAATTGCCATTTTCTGACCACTATTTTGGGTAGATGAAATTGGTAAATAGGCGTTTTCTTGTACTCAATCGATAGAAGAAATGGAGTTCTAGTGAAATAGCTATAATTTTAGGAGACTGAAACATTGGAATGTGTTGAAAATAGGGCTCAAAGTGGGCAAAATCGCCGATGCGTAAGTGTCATGGCTACCGCTAACTTCGCGAAAGCATAATTCCGTTAGTTTTCGATCAAATTTCATAATTTTGGTGGCGTTATGATCGGAAAAAGATTCTCTATCATTTCATAAGAAAAAATTAATTTTTTTTTTTCCAAAAAAATTTCGACCCCAGGAACACTTTCCTGAGAAGGCCTGTCGACCCCCAAAGGGTTAAGGGAGAAAATTCGTTCGGTAATGGCACTTGAGCAGACTTCAGGAGTGAAGTTTTTACGAAACTCGGGGGTCCACTGTACTAGCTGTTTTCAGAACCTGTAAAGGCATTGAATGAGTTGTAAGTTTGTAGCCTAAATTCAGTAATGATTATTTTAGCTTGTTCTTAAAAGTGATTTATTGCTTCAGCATTCAGCAACTGCCTATATTAGAATATTAATAATTTGTCTGATTCATTATGAATTATACTTAAAAGTGAAAGTTACACTCTTATGGTGGAATAATTCATTACTAACCCACAAATTAGAGATAAAACTAGACAATGTCTCATTATTCCCTAGACCATTATCAAGTCATGACATGATAGTCCAGGATGGACTGAAACATCACAACTTAATGATGATCTAAAACACAGTGAAAAATTGTCTAGTTTTATCTCCAATTTGAAGGCTAGTTGTGAAGTATTTTTTTTTCTTTTTCAGCGGATGATTTCTCAACGCAGGGATTTGGTGAGCTGACTTTAGCAGGAAACAATGCCATAATCCCTAAAGAAAATTGCAATAAATTCTTCCAACTTCCTATTGTAAAGTGTTATGAAAAAGATGTATGTGCAGTAGCTTCCTGGGACTCGTCCATCCACGACAACATGTACCTCAACAGACTCACACCAAGTATGAAACCCACACTTTATATCTTAAGTACTCAAATGTTTACTATCATTCTTTTAAATATCTAATTGTTATCCTGCCCACATTAAAAAGCTTTTTAGTGTGCTCCTTGTAACTCTGTGCTTACTATAATAATTTTTATTAGGTTTAATTTTTAAGCTTTTTAATTAAAATACAGTACGTGATGTGATTTTATGTGAATGCGATTAACCCCTAAACTGTCCACACGTAGATCTACGTGCATGTGCGTAGCGCTCCAAACGTAGATCAGCGTTTTATTTTTCCTGCCTCCAAATTTGGCACAACTGGCCTGAGATGCTTGGTCAGTACAGAATGGGTCTTACACTTGGTGTGCGCAGTAATAAAAAAATCTGGGACCGCTTAGTACCTTGTGGGAGCACCAATTCAATTGAGCGCCAGCTAGAGCAAATAGCTTGGCAAACACCAGAGATTCATTGATGTCATGTCGTGTTAACACTCCCCTTTTAAGAGGAAAGTGATGTTGACCCAGAGTTTAGTGGCTTTGAGATGGATGTGGCCACAAGTGATCGAGGAAATATCAAACACCTCAATAATAACCCATGTGCAACATTTGTGCAACATCCTTTCATTTCTGATACCACTGGTAGTGTCATCCTGCCAGAATGTCCAATAACCTACACAACATGTGTAATATGTATTCAGCAGGCTGGCTGGGTGGCTGGCTAGCTGGCTGACCTACTTTGGCTGTTTCTCTGTCTGTCTCTATCTGTCTCTGTCTATATCTCTGTCTGTCTAGATCTCTGTCTATATCTCTGTCTGTCGATGTCTCTTGTCTATCTCTGTCTCTCACAGGTACAGTGGAACCCCGAATATCGGCTGTAATCCGTTTCAGAAGATCGGCCTAAATTCGAAGCAATATTTCCCATAAGAATTAATATAAATACAATTGTAAGAATTCTAGGGAAATAAGTTTACTGAGTCATGCAAGATTTCAGGTACGTCTTGCTACTTCTACTTACACTTAGGTCACGCTACGCAAACATGTACACGTTTATGTATACACACTCATCTGAGTTTTCTTTGATTTTATCTTAATAATTCTTGTTCTTATTGCTTTTCCTTTCATATCCATGGGGAAGTGGAATAAGAATCTTTCCTCCGTAAGCCGTGTGTGTTGTAAAAGTCAAATAAAATGCCGGGAACAATGGACTAGTAACCCCTTTTCCTGTATAGCTTACTAAAAAGAAAAAAAAGAAAACCGTCAAAGTGGGATGTTTGAATGTGCGTGGATGTTGTGCGAATGATAAGAAAGAGATGATTGTAGATGTTATGAATGAAAAGAAGCTGGATGTTCTGGCTTTAAGTGAGACAAAGCTGAAGGGGTTAGGAGAGTTTCAGTGGGGAGAAATAAATGGGATTAGGTCAGGGGTTTCAAATAGAGTTAGAGCTAAAGAAGGAGTGACAATAATGTTGAATAATCAATTATGGCAGGTAAAGAGGGAATATAAATGTATAAATTCAAGGATTATGTGGAGTAAAATAAAGGTTGGATGTGAAAAGTGGGTTATAGTAAGTGTTTATGCACCTGGAGAAGAGAGAAGTGTAGAGGAGAGAGAGATTTTGGGAAATGTTGAGTGAGTGTGTGGGAGTTTTGAACCAAGTGAGAGAGTAATTGTGGTTGGGGATCTTAATGCTAAAGTGGGTAAAAATGTTGTGGAGGAGTAGTAGGTAAATTTGGGGTGCTAGGGTAAATGTAAATGGGGAACCATTAATTAAGCTATGTGTAGAAAGAGGTTTGGTAATAAGTAATACATATTTTATGAAAAGAGGATAAATAAATATACAAGGTATGATATAGCACGTAAGGAAAGTAGTTTGTTGGATTATGTATTGGTGGATAAAATGTTGATGGGTAGGCTTCAGGATGTACATGTTTATAGAGGGGCAACGGATATATCGGATCATTATTTGGTTGTAGCTACAGTTAGAGTAAAAGGTAGATGGGACAAAAGAAAATGGCAACAGCAAGTAAGAGAGGGTAAAAGTGTATAAACTAAGGGAGGAGGAAGTTAGGGTGAAATATAAGCAACTATTGGCAGAAAGGTGGGCTAGTGCAAATATGAGTAGTGGGGGTTGAAGAGAGTTAGGATAGTTTTAAAAATGCAGTATTAGAATGTGGGGCAGAAGTTTGTGCTATAGGAGGGTGGGTGCAGGAGGAAGAGGATGAGTGGTGGAATGAAGAAGTAAAGGGTGTGAAAAAAGAAAAAAAGGTAGCTTACGAGAGGTTTTACAAAACAGAAGTGTTAATAGAAGAGCAGAGTATATGGAGAGTAAAAGAAAGGTGAAGAGAGTGGTGAGAGAGTGCAAAGAAGAGCAGATGAAAGAATGGGAGAGGCTCTGTCAAGAAATTTTGCTGAAAACAAGAAAAAAATTTGGAGTGAGATAAACAAAGTAAGAAAGCCTAGGGAACGAATGGATTTGTCAGTTAAAAACAGAGTAGGGGAGTTAGTAGATGGGGAGCTGGAGGTATTGGGTAGATGGCGGGAATATTTTGAGGAACTTTTAAATGTCGATGAAAAAAGGGAGGCGGTAATTTCATGCACTGGCCAGGGAGGTACAACATCGTTTAGGAGTGAATAAGAGCAGGATGTGAGTGTGGGGGAGGTGTGTGAGGCATTAAGTAGAATGAAAGGGGGGTAAAGCAGCTGGAACTGACGGGATCATGACAGAAATGTTAAAAGCAGGGAGGATATAGTGCTGGAGTGGTTGGTATTTTTGTTTAATAAATGTATTAAAGAGGGGAAGGTACCTAGGGATTGGCAGAGAGCATGTATAGTTCCTTTATATAAAGGGACGGGGGATAAAAGAGAGTGTAAAAATTATAGGGGAATAAGTTTACTGAGTATATCAGGGCTAGTAACCCCTTCTCCTGTATATATTACTAAATGTAAAAGGAGAAACTTTCGTTTTCCTTTTGGGCCACCCTGCCTTGGTGGGAAACGGCCGACGTGTTGAAAGAAGGAGAAAGATCAGGTAAAGTGTATGGCAGGGTTATTATTGAAAGAATTAGAGGTAAGACAGAGAGTAGGATTGCAGATGAGCAAGGAGGCTTTAGAGTGGGTAGGGGATGTGCAGATCAAGTGTTTACAGTGAAGAATATATGTGAACAGTATTTAGATAAAGGTAGAGAAGTTTTCATTGCATTTATGGATCTAGAAAAGGCATATGATAGAGTGGATAGGGGAGCAATGTGGCAAATGTTGCAAGTGTATGGAATAGGTAGTAAGTTACTGAAGGCTGTAAAGAGTTTTTATGAGGATAGTGAGGCTCAGGTTAGGGTGTGTAGGAGAGAGGGAGATTACTTTCCGGAAAAAGTAGGTCTTAGACAGGGATGTGTAATGTCACCAAGGTTGTTTAATATATTTATAGATGGGGTTGTAAAAGAAGTAAATGCTAGGGTGTTGGGGAGAGGGGTGGGATTAAATTATGGGGAATTAAATGCAAAATGGGAGTTGACACTGTTACTTTTTGCTGATGATACTGTGCTTATGGGAGATTCTAAAGAAAAGTTGCAAAGGTTAGTGGACGAGTTTGGGAGAGTGTGTAAAGGTAGAAAGTTGAAAGTGAACATAGATAAGAGTAAGGTGATGAGGGTATCAAATGATTTAAATAAAGAAAAATTGGATATCACATTGGAGAGAGGGATTATGGAAGAAGTAAATGTTTTCAGATATTTGGTAGTTGACGTGTCAGCGGATGGGTTTATGAAGGATGAGGTTAACCATAGAATTGATGAAGGAAAAAAGGTGAGTGGTGCGTTGAGGTATCTGTGGAGACAAAAAACGTTATCCATGGAGGCAAAGAAGGGAATGTATGAAAGTATAGTGGTACCAACACTCTTATATGGGTGTGAAGCATGGGTTGCAAATGCTGCAGTGAGGAGGAGGCTGGAGGCAGTGGAGATGTCCTGTCTAAGGGCAATGTGTAGTGTAAATATGCAGAAAATTCGGAATGTGGAAATTAGGAGAAGGTGTGGAGTTACTAAAAGTATTTGTCAGAGGGCTGAAGAAGGGTTGTTGAGGTGATTTGGTCATTTAGAGAGAATGGATCAAAGTAGAATGACTTGGAGAGCGTATAAATCTGTAGGGAAGGAAGGCGGGGTAGGGTCGTCCTAGAAAAGGTTGGAGGGAGGGGTAAAGGAGGTTTTGTGGGCGAGGGCTTAGACTTCCAGCAAGCATGTGTGAGCGTGTTAGATTGGAGTGAATGGAGACGAATGGTTTTGGACATGACGATCTGTTGGAGTGTGAGCAGGGTAACATTTTGTGAAGGGATTCAGGAAACCAGTTAATTGATTTAGTTGGACTTGAGTCCTGGAAATGGGAAGTACAATGCCTGCACTTTAAAGGAGGGGTCTGGAATAGGGACAGCTGGGAGGGACTATTCTCAGCTGTCGTATCTGAGCGCCTCTGCAAAGACAGTGATTATGTATGAGTGTGGTGAAAGTGTTGAATGATGAAAGTATTTTCTTTTGGGGATTTTCTTTCTTTTGGGTCACCCTGCCTCGGTGGGAGACGGCCGACTTGTTGAAAAAAAAAAAAGTTTACTGAGTATACCAGGTAAAGTGTACGGTATGGTTATTAGAAGGAAGTAGAGGTAAGACAGAGAGTAGGATTGCAGATGAGCAAGGAGGCTTTAGAGTAAGTAGGGGATGTGTAGATCAAGTGTTTACATTGAAGCATATATGTGAACAGTATTTAGATAAAGGGAGGAAGTTTTCATTGCATTTATGGATTTAGAAAAGGCAAATGATAGGGAGGAGAGGAGCAATGTGGCAAATGTTGCAAGTGTATGGAATAGGTAGTGGGTTACTGTATGCTGTAAAGAGTTTTTATGAGGATAGTGAGGCTCAGGTTGGGGTGTGCGAGAGAGGGAGATAACTTCCCAGTAAAAGTAGGTCTTAGACAGGGATGTGTAATGTTACCATGGTTGTTTAACCCTTTTGGGGTCGGTGCCGTACTAGTACGTTTACTAGCAGGGGTTGGTGCCGTACTAAGTACGCGTAAATTCTAGCGGCTTCAAATTAAACAGGAAACGGCTGGTAGGCCTACATATGAAAGAATGGGTCTATGTGGTCATTGTGCGCAGTATAAAAACTCCTGCACCACACACTGCATAATGAGAAAAAAACTCCGACCTTTTTTTCCTTTAAAACAGGGACTTTGCAGTCTATTTTCGTATGGTATTTATTGATGTATTCTCATTTTCTTGGTCTCATGTGATAGAATGGAAGATATATTACAGAAATAGAGATGATTTTGATTGGTTTGACAATGACAAGTACAGTGGACCCCGGCTAACGAACAAAATTCATTCCAGAAGCATGCTCAAGTGCCATTACGAAGCAATTTACTTCCTTAAGAAATAATGTCACGTAGGTTGGTCTATTTCAGACCCCCAAAAATACACTTCCACAAGCACTTACAATATTATACTTACATAATTGTACGATTTCAGGGGTGTTCGTTAGCCAGGGGTCCACTGTACCTTGAAATTGAGCTCAAAGTAGCGAAAATGTTCGATTTTCGCAGATGTTCAAGAGTAAACAAATCACACCATGCGTCCAATACACATCAACTGGTGAGTCTAATATTCTTGCACAAGTGCGCTGATATTATTTATACCATTTTTACAATGATGTAGTTGTATACATAACAGTAAATCTTCTATTTTTTGTGAGAATAAAAATTCAAAATGGAAAGCAAAAGTAATGTAAGAGGGGCCTGGAGACGTGACTAATGAACAGAGAAGATGTTATTTTAGTGCCAGGAATGTCTGCCTTGTTTATTCTGGATCCTATTTTGAAATTGGCATCGTTTGAAATTTGTGTGAAATTGGCCAAATTGTCATTTTCTGACCACTATTTTGGGTAGTTGAAATTGGTAAATAGGCAGTTTCTTGTACCCAATCGATAGAAAAAATGAAGTTCTAGCGAAATAGCTATGATTTTAGTGGACTGGAATATTGGAATTGGCCAAAAATAGGGTTTAGTGGGTGAAATTGCCGATGCGTGAACATCTTCGAGACTGATAACTTCGCGAGAGCATAATTCCGTAAGTTTTCATTCAAATTTCAAACTTTTGGTGTCATTATGATTGGAAAAATATTCTCTATCATTTCATAAGAAAAAAAATTATTATTTTTTTTTTTTTTTACAAAAAAATTTCGACCCTGAGAACGTGTTTCCGAGAAGGCATGTCGACCCCCAAAGTGTTAATATATTTATAGATGGGGTTGTAAAAGAAGTAAATGCTAGGGTGTTGGGGAGAGGGGTGGGATTAAATTATGGGGAATCAAATGCAAAATGGGAATTGATTCAGTCACTTTTTGCTGATAATACTGTGCTTATGGGAGCTTCTAAAGAAAAGTTGCAAAGGTTAGTGGATGAGTTTGGGAGGGTGTGTAAAGGTAGAAAGTTGAAAGTGAACATAGATAAGAGTAAGGTGATGAGGGTATCAAACGATTTAAATATAGAAAAATTGGATATCACATTGGAGAGAGGGATTATGGAAGAATTGAATGTTTTCAGATATTTGGGAGTTGACTTGTCAGTGGATGAGTTTATGAAGGATGAGGTTAACCATAGAATTGATAAAGAAAAAAAGGTGAGTGGTGCATTGAGGTATCTGTGGAGACAAAAAATGTTATCCATGGAGGCAAAGAAGGGAATGTACAAAAGTATAGTGGTACCAACACTCTTATATGGGTGTGAAGCATGGGTTGCAAATGCTGTAGCAAGGAGGTGGCTGGAAGGAGTGGAGATGTCCTGTCTAAGGGCAATGTGTGGTGTAAATATTATGCAGAAAATTCGGAGTTGGAAATTAGGAGGAGGTGTGGAGTTACTAAAGTATATGTCAGAGGGCTGAAGAGGGGTTGTTGAGGTGGTTTGGTCATTTAGAGAGAATGGATCAAAGTAGAATGACTTGGAGAGCCTATAAATCTGTAGGGGAAGGAAGGCGGGGTATGGGATGTCCTCAAAAAGGTTGGAGGGAGGGGGTAAAGAAGGTTTTGTGGGCAAGGGGCGTGGACTTCCAGCAAGCATGTGTGAGCGTGTTAGATAGTAGTGAATGGAGATGAAAGGTTTTTGGGACCTGACGAGCTGTTGGAGTGTGAGCTGTGTAATATTTTGTGAAGGGATTCAGGGAAACCAGTTAATTGATTTAGTTGGACTTGAGTCCTGGAAATGGGAAGTACAATGCCTGCACTTTAAAGGAGGGGATTGAGATATGGGCAGTTTGGAGGGATTTTAAGAACATAAGAAAGAAGGAACACTGCAGCAGGCTTACTGGCCCATGTGAGGCAGGTCCAAGGCTCCCACAGGCTTCAGCCAATGCCCCGACCCAGCCAGGTCAGGTTACATTCACTTAACCCTTTGACTGTTTCGGACGTATATATACGTCTTACGAGCCAATGTTTCGGACGTATTTATACGCCTAAATTCTAGCGGCCTCAAATCAAGCAGGAGAAAGCTGGTAGGCCCACATGTGAGAGAATGGGTCTGTGTGGTCAGTGTGCGCAGTATAAAAAAAAATCGGGCAGCCACTGGTGCATTGTGGGAACACCATTTCAGTAGTCCTTGTTCAGCATGCCTAGCGGTAAGAATTATTTGACTCCTTGGCGCATCTGGGACATTTCTCTTCCTCAATGATAGCTCTAACACAGATGGAAGTGTCTCTGAAGATAAATTTCATGGTTTTGAGGAGTTTGTGACCAAAAGCAATGCCCAGGATACCAGAAGGAAGGAAGAAAGAAAGAAAGTAAGTAAGTAAGGAAGGAAGAGATATAAGGAAGGAATGAAGGAAAGAAGAGATGAGAGGAAGGAAGGAAGGAAGAAAGAAAGAAAGTAAGTAAGTAAGGAAGGAAGAGATATAAGGAAGGAATGAAGGAAAGAAGAGATGAGAGGAAGGAAGGAAGGAAAGAAGAGATGAGAGGAAGGAAGGAAGGAAGTAAGGAAGGAGGAAAGGAAGAAGGAAGGAAGTAAGAAAGAAAGAGAGAAAGGAAGGAAGGAAGAGATGAGAGGAAAGAAGAGATGAGAGGAAGGAAGGAACAAAAGTAGTAAGAAAGGAAGGAAGAAATAAAGGAAGGAATGAAGGAAGAAAGGAAGGAAGGTAGGAAGGAAGAGATGAGAGGAAGGAAGGAAGGAAATCTGTAAGAAAGGAAGGCAGAAAGAAAGGAAGGAATGAAGGAAAAAAGGAAGCTAGGAAGGTAGGTATGAAGGAAAGGAAGGAGGTTGTGGAGAAGAAGACATGGGTCCCCTTTTGTGTTGACAGGTTGACAGGCAGTGTGGGGTGGTGAGTAATGGTATATGTCATTTTGACAGCTGCCTTACCCTGACTCAGCAAATTTAGATGTCCCCCCACACACACACATAGCTTGGAGCTTTGAAGTGCTAATTGCAGTTGATGGAAAGTGTCTAGTCATTATATATGTGTATATATATTATAGAACAATAGTAATAAAAAATTTTTTATTGTTGATTGGTGTAAACAAGTTTTGTAAACAATATAATGATACTAATGTTTGTGCGATTATTGTGTTGCATACAACGAGTGTATATACAGTGGTACCCCGACTTACGATGGTCCTCAAACACACCCTTTTATGTAAGTTTATTTTTTTAAATGCTTTTGTAAGTGTAATTTTGGGGGTCTAAAAGGACTAGTCTATTTTACATAATTTCTTATGGAGATAAATTCGTTTGGTAATGGCACTTGAACAGCATTCTGGAATGAAAAAAATATCGTAAGTCGGGGTACCACTGTATATACATTGCACCTTACTTTGCTCTCACAGGCCACATAAGTTATGTAAAAAATAAAATAGTGAAAAAAAACAAGAACCCTACGAAAGGAAGTAAACCAAAGTTTACCGGGTGAGCGGCATTCGCCGCTGTTGCCATACACGGCTCATTTTTTGCCAACTTTACGCCTCTATATCTCGGTAAATACTGATCGCAAAATTTTTTTGGGGGGATTTAAACAATCAGAAAAATAATCTTAACATTTTGATAAGAATTTTTTTTTGTTTTTTTCGAATATTTCCCGACATAGAATGACAGTTTCAGAGAGGGGCCTCCAACAGTCAAAGGGTTAAGGAAGGAGCACGGCATCTGACCTAGTAGCACAAGCTAGTCAGGGCCAACTCACACCCACCCGCACCCACTCATATATTTATCTAGCTTATTTTTAAAACTACACAACGTTTTAGCCTCTATAACTGTACTCGGGAGTTTGTTCCACTCATCGACAACTCTGTTACCAAACTAATGCTTTCCTATATCCTTCCTGAATCTGAATTTATCCAACTTAAAGCCATTGCTGCAAGTCCTGTCAATACTAGATATTTTTAGCACACTATTTACATCCCCTTTATTCCTGTTTTCCATTTATACACCTCAATCATATCCCCCCTAATTCTATGCCTTTCTAGAGAGTGTAGATTCAGGGCCCTCAGTCTATCCTCATAGGAAAGATTTCTGATACATGGGATCAACTTAGTCATCCTCCTTGGTACGTTTTCCATAGCATTTATATCCATTCTGTAATACGGTGACCAAAACTGTGCAGCATAATCTAGATGAGGCCTAACCAAGGATATATAGAGTTGAAGAACAACCTGAGGACTCCAATTATTTATGCTTCTTGATATGAAGCCAAGGATTCTGTTCGCTTTATTGCGAACACTTATGCACTGCTGTCTTGGTTTTAGATTACTGCTAACCAGAACTCCTAAATCCTTTTCGCAATCAGTAGAATTAAGATCTACATTATTTAGTTTATATGTGGCATGGTTATTGTCCTGCCCAATATTTAGAACTTTGCATTTATCTATATTAAACTGCATCTGACACTTCTCCAACCATTGCATCAGTCTATTCAAATCTTCCTGGAGTGCTCTAATGTCCTCATTTGAATGAATTGGACGGCCTATTTTGGTGTCATCGGCAAACTTGCTTATGTCGCTATTTATTCCCTCATCTATGTCGTTTATGTAGATTGTGAACAACAAGGGGCCCAATACTGACCCCTGTGGAACACCACTTGTGCGCTTCCCCACTCTGATTTCTCCCCATTTATGCAAACTCTCTGCTGCCTATTTGTCAACCATGCCTCTATCCAGGAAAAAATTTCTCCTCCTATTCCGTGTGCCTTAATTTTCCTCAATAGTCTCTGATGTGGGACTCTATCAAAGCCTTACTGAAGTCCATATACACAATATCATATTCATTACCATGATCTACCTCCTCAAATACCTTAGTGAAAAAAGTTATTAAATTTGTAAGGCAGGAACGCCCTTTTGTAAAACCGTGCTGAGATTTGTTGATTAATTTATGCTTTTCAAGATGGCTGCGATTGCCTCGGCAATTATTGTTTCATAAATTTTCCCACTATGGAGGTTAGGCTTATTGGTCTATAGTTGAAGCTAAGGACCTGTCTCCTGCTTTGAAAATAGGTATTACATTTGCAATTTTCCACTTATCTGGCACCATGCCAGTTTGCAGTGATATGTTGAAAAGATTAGCCATAGGTTTGCTAAGCTCCTCTTTACATTCCTTAGAACCCTTGCATACAGTTCATCAGGTCCTGGGGATTTGTTAGGTTTTAATTTATCTATTTGTCTAAGGACCATGTCACTTGTGACCCTGATCGTGCATAGTTTACTATCGTCCTGGTCTACATAATTTATTATTTCTGGAATATCGCTAGTATCTTCCTGTGTAAAAACTGAGAGGAAGTAAGTGTTAAAAATTCTACACATTTCCTTATCACTGACGGTGAGCTGACCTGAGTAACTTTTGAGTGGGCCTATCTTGTCCCTAATCTTACTTCTGTATACCTGAAAAAATCCTTTTGGGTTAGTCTTCGATTCTCATGCAACTTTAACCTCATAGTCTCTTTTTGTTTTTCTTATTCCCTTTTTTTATTTCTCTCTTTAACTGAATATACAGTGGACCCCCGAGTTACGAGCACCCCGGAAATCGTACAATTATGTAAGTATAATATTGTAAGTGCTTTTGTAAGTGTATTTTTGGGGGTCTGAAATGGACTAACCTACTTGTCATTATTTCTTAAGGGAGTAAATTCGTTCGGTAATGGCACTTGAGCAGGCTTCTGGAATGAAATTTGCTCGTTACTCGGGGGTCCACTGTATTGATTACTTAATTGCCCTTCTCCTCTTTTGATTCGCCTATATATGCCTCTCTTTTGACCAATGAGATGTTTTAATCTATTGTTCATCCATTTAGGATCATTTTTGTTTGATCTGATTTCCCTATTAGGAACATAAGCTGTCTGAGCAGCTAGAACTATTCTCTGGAAAATGTCATATTGGCAATCATTACCTACCTGACCTACTGTCAGGTCATTCCAGTTCAGCCCACCCAGGTAATTTTTCAGTCCTATGAAATCAGCCAGGCAGAAGTCAGGGACAGAGACTTGATTGCCATTATTAGGGTAATTTTTTTTTTTTTTTTTCAACAAGTCGGCCGTCTCCCACCGAGGCAGGGTGACCCAAAAGAAGAAAATCCCCAAAAGAAAAAACTTTCATCATCATTCAACACTTTCACCACACTCATACATAATCACTGTCTTTGCAGAGGAGCTCAGATACTACAGCTGAGAAAAGTCCCTCCCAGCTGTCACTATCTCAGACCCCTCCTTTAAAGTGCAGGCATTGTACTTCCCATTTCCAGGACTCAAGTCCAACTAAATCAATTAACTGGTTTCCCTGAATCCCTTCACACAATGTTACCCTGCTCACACTCCAACAGATCGTCATGTCCCAAAAACCATTCGTCTCCATTCCTCCTATCTAACACGCTCACATGCTTGCTGGAAGTCCAAGCCCTCGCCCAAAACCTCCTTTACCCCTTCCCTCCAACCTTTTCTAGGACGACCCCTACCCCGCCTTCCTTCCCCTACAGATTTATCGCTCTCCAAGTCATTCTACTTTGATCCATTCTCTCTAAATGACCAAACCACCTCAACAACCTCTTCAGCCCTCTGACAAATACTTTTAGTAACTCCACCTTCTCCCAATTTCCACATTCTGAATTTTCTGCATAATATTTACACCACACATTGCCCTTGAGACAGGACATCTCCACTGCCTCCAGCCTCCTCCTCGCTGCAGCATTTGCAACCCATGCTTCACACCCATATAAGAGTGTTGGTACCACTATACTTCGTACATTCCTTCTTTGCCTCCATGGATAACGTTTTTGTCTCCACAGATACCTCAATGCACCACTCACCTTTTTCCTTCATCAATTCTATGGTTAACCTCATCCTTCATAAACCCATCTGCTGGCACATCAACTCCCAAATATCTGAAAACATTTACTTCTTCCATAATCCCTCTCTCCAATGTGATATCCAATTTTTCTTTATTTAAATCGTTTGATACCCTCATCACCTTACTCTTATCTATGTTCATTAACCTCAAGATTATTAATTGCGATTCCCTGCTGGCAAGAACCAAGTCTAGCAGGTTATTTCCTCTAGTTGGTTCTGTCACCAACTGTTTCAAAAAACAATCCTGAATGGGATTAAGAAAGTCATTTACTCTAAATTTCCCGTCAAATTGCTACAGTCAATTTGTCTAAAGTTAATCTCCCATTAGCACAACATTTTCATATTAGATGCATTATGAATTTCATCCCCTAGAAGTTTACTGCACTCCCTATCAAGATTGGGGGCCTGTAAATCACACCCAAGATAAGTTTTACGGCCCTCAAGAAGCTGTAACCAAACAGATTCAGTGGCTGATGCTTCTAATTTTATATCTTGTCTAACACAACAATTTAAATTGTCTCTGACATACATCGCTCTCCACCACCCTTCCTGTTGACCCTATCAGTGTGGAATAATTTATAGCCTTGTATGTGACATTCAGAAGGCAACTCTTATCTTTCAGATTGAGCCAGGTCTCTGTTATAGCAATAATATCTATGTTTCCTGCACTTGCAATTAATCTTAGCTCATCTATCTTATTTCCTGCTATTAGTATCCTGCTATTAGTATAGTAAACCTTAAGGGGGCTAGTCTCTTGTTTTCCTCTGCTGTCTCCCATTGTTTGCTGACCTGATCCATTGTCTTTATTTGTAACTTTAGATGAAAGTCTTTTATACACTTACTGTTTTCAGCCTAGTGTTGCAAACTGACTGTTTCCCACACACCCATACCTCTATCCTCTATCAGTTTAAAATCCTAGGCATGTCAGCAATGGCCCTCTTGATCGAGTTGGCAAGTGCTTTCACCCCCGTCCCAGAAGATGTACCCATCCCTTGCATACATTTAATGTTTGCCATAAGTTGTCCCAGTTGTCAATGACTGGGATTGCAAGTTCCTTGCAGTATCTGTCTAGCCAGCAATTTAAACCCAAATTTCCCTAGACAACCATTCATTCCACTCCCCTTCTAGGCAAGATGCTACATATGATTGGGACCCCTCCCTTAGACTTAATTAGCTCTGGCTGACCACCTTATCTAGCAGCTCTTCTCTCCTACCCCTTTCCCCTATCCCCCACACTGAGACAGATAATGGGCTTTTCCCATTACCTGACGATTTATCCAACCTTTGACTATGTCCCCCCCATCGGGGGCACCCCCCTCTCCCCTTTTTATTCCTATTACAGAAAGCCCGGGCCATATTTTCCTTTGGGCACCTACCACAGAATTAAAAAACCCCTATTAGCAGGGGGAAATAGTACCCCTTCACTGGCCACTGGAAACCTCATCCCGAAGAACAGAAGCGCTTTCCTACCTTCAAATCTTCTCTCTTAACTTTCCTTATTTTTATGCTCCTCCCATTACTGGGCCATTTGCCACTTTTAGCAGCTGCTGGACTGCACCTATACTCAATGCCAATCCCTGGGTCTTTCCCCCCATTCATACATTTACTAAACAAAAGCACTAACCCCTCCAAAATCTTCCCATCAAGCCCAGCTGCTATTTCCCCCTTTTTTTTCTCTCTCCTCCCCTTCCCCAAACTGAGATCTGGTCAGTTCTGAAATCATTCCCTCCCTCTCTTCATCAAAAAATTTAAAAACTCAAAATATTTCCCCCATATTCCCCAAAACTTCCAGTTCTCTTTAATAACTCCCTCTCCCGCTTTAAATTTTAAATCCATTGTTCCTGGGCTTTCCAACATTAATCTCACCCCAAAACTTTTCTTATTCTCAGCAAAATTTGTTGCAAAC
>WNWK01033033.1:0-21456 GCA_009830355.1 Cherax destructor
TCCAAGTTATTCTATTTTATTCCATTCCTCTAAATGATCAAACCACTTCAACAACCCCCCAGCCCCTCTGACTAATAGTTTTAGTAACTCCATGCCTCCTAATTTCCACACTAAAAATTCTCTGCATAATGATTACCGACACATTGCCCCTATACACGACATCTCCACTGCCTCCAGCCTCCCCCTTGCTGCAGCATTTACAACCAATGCTTCATACCCATATAAGTGTTAATACCACTATATTTCCACATTCCCTTCTTTGCCTCCGGGATAACGTTTTTGTCTCCACAAATACCTCAACGCACCACTCACCTTTTTTCCTTCATCACTTCTATGGTTAACCTCACCCTTCATAAACCCATTGTTATGGGGTATTATGGACTTGTTATGGGGGCTATGGAACCCAGCATGTATTGTTGTAATTAAATAACATGAATGCCTAATTATATTGAATTAATCAGCAGTACTGCTCAGGAGAGTTTAAAAGGCTTGGCCAGCCTTAAAAGCTTAAGGGCTGATTTAACTGTTTTTTCTCAATATAATAGGTTATATAAATAATGCACACATATTATTAACTAATTAATTGTAAGTTGCATGTCTCATTGTAATAACATAAGATATGTTGAGAGGATATGCAAAGTGATGTGTTCTTGTTTTGGGGGAGGAGCTTAGAGAGATGTTGTTTCCCAAATGCCCTTCCTGGAGACCAATGGCGGCGAGTGGGCTGGTGTTGGGGTGCTGTTTTTTAACTCGGCTTCAGGGCTGAATGAGTCCCCAAAAGGTAATGGGGAACTGTAAATCGATGTCACCATGACATTTGTGATCTTCAGTGTATCAAGACACTGGGGGGTTAAGAAATGTTGAGAAAGAGAGAGTTGAAGGTGGCAGCTGAGCCATGTGCTTTGGGAAAGGCTGATTATATGTTAGAGTGAAGACCTGATATTATATGTATATACTTTTTAATATAGCTCTATTTTATAATGTTGGTTTAAATAACCTTTAAGAGGAATGTGAAAGGATTAATTTTTCAGATGCAGCAGCTAAACCTGAGTAAGTATTTTTTAGTCTAATAATTCCTCCTTTACCCTAAGACCTTTTAAGTAAATACCTATGCTATTCATGTAGAACCTTGATGATAAATAAGGGAAAATAACATAACATGGGGGCCTTAACCGGGAGAGTTATTTGACTGTTAAAAATAACTCAAAACATTCTTTGAGATGTACTGGTATGAGATAGGGTTATGAGTCACATGTTTTGGTAGGATAAAATTTACCTTGTAAAAATTACCTTGAAAAAAATTACCTTGGGTGTCAGGGGAAGGTTCATGTATTAGTTTACAGGTTGTTTTCTCCAGAGTGGGGATTAAGTTGAGTAACACATTTTGTTTGTGGTTATGGTAGAGTGCCATGTGAAGATTTTTCCATAGAACTTGTGTTTTTTTTTAATGTACCTGTGTAAAGACCTTGTCCATTGGTGCTGTGCAGGAATTTAAGGATAAATATGTCAGAAGCTGAATCTTTAGAATTTTCGGGCTTCAGTGAGGAGGTAAATAATTCATCAGTAAACATGTCTGTTAACATGAACAGGAGGAATCACCTCCTGCAGGTAATAAGGAAGCGATGATGAAACTTGAGATAGCTTTGATGGCAGCTGGGACAAAATTCTTAGAAACTCAGGAGAGAGTACGTAAAGGGTTAGGAGGTTCAGACCAAGAGCCTGAGCAGTACTTTAACCTAACTAAAGCTGCAAATTTTGTCCCTAAGTTTACAGAGAATGACCCAGACAGATATTTTCCTTTTTGAAAAGACTGCAAAGGAGCAAAGATGGCCCAAACAGAAATGGGCTACCTAGTTCGCACAAAAGCTTGTAGGGCAAAGGTTTTCAGAGAGTAGAGACTCTGGAAGAAGGAGAATTTTCTGATTATGAGAAAGAAGAGGGTATTGCTTGCATACCAAATGATACCTGAGAAATATAGGCAAAGGTTCAGAAGTAAAAATTTCAGGGGGCAGACCTAACTGAGTTAGGGAATGAGAAACTGTTCCTGTTTAAGAATGGGCTTGTTCAAAGGGGTGAACAAAGGGCAGAGAAGTAGATCTAATTGTTCATGAGGAATTGTACAATGAATCCCTGTTGACCTTAGAGAATATTTGAGGACAGAAACCCAGATAATCTTCAGCGAATGGATTTGGGTGACTTTAGTCATGAGAATTGGTGGGAAAAACAGTCATGCCATTCAAAAATTTCCCTGTCTTTTCTAAACCTTATTCCAAATCCTACGGTCATAAAGGTAGGTGGGACAAGAAATTTTTAGGGACAAATGAAGGCTGAGGCACCCTTTAAACAGAAGGGAAAGGTAAGTCAGCTGGAGCTCAAAGTTTACCTAGACCATCAAATAATGTTTCAGTTCCTCGAGCACACAGTACTAGTCCCCACTCCAACGGTAAACATACCTTTAGGACTTATACCTGTTACTACTGTAACAAAGCGGTCACATACAAAAGTATTGCTTTTCTAAACAACAAGATCAGAGAAAGGAGGAACAATCCCAGGGAATCCTAACTGCAGAGACACATCCGGTGGCTTGCATTAGGTCTTCAAGGCAAGGTGAGGAGGAACCCTAGGGAAATTTGACCCCAGGATGCGGGTTTTTGCTAGTAAGTCCACAGTGGCCTTGCATAAGGATGGGGCAGGGTTGAGAACATGTTGTCCTTGAGAGATGGATGTAGCACCTACTCCTGCTACGTGCGGAGTACTGCCAGTGTCTAATGAGTACCTATACTGGGAAAGATATATTATTGAAGGGTATTTCGGGTTCGACCATAAGAACACCGGTACACAAGTTATGGGTAGAATCGCATACCAAGTTGGGATCTCCTGTAGGTATTTCAGATGAGATTTCTTTGAGGGTGTTGACCCTTATTAGAAATAATGTAATGGGCCTGTTAGACAGTGAGGAACATCTAGTAGGGGAGAACCAATTCCCAAGTTGGAGGAGAAGGGTAGAAAACCCTTCAGACCTTCTCCCTACTGGTTCCACCATGAGAAGTATGGCTCATGATCATGCTATCAATAGTCTTTATGATATTTCTCATGAGGATGATGAGGGCTTAAGTCTGGAACATGTTTTTTGATGTTGAACTGCAGTCAACTGAAGGGATGTTCCAGCCAGAGCTGAGCATGATTGGAGCATAGATGTTCAGGAGTGTAGAGAGACTGCATCTACTAAGGTGCATTTAATTTCTGTACAGGAGAATGATGTCACACTGAACAGAGCCTCAGCTGTGGCTGAGGAAGCAGTTTCACAATTTAATAAGTGCTTTCATTTCAGAGAGAAAACCTTACAGAGAAGTTTCTGTTAGTAGTACCAAGGGAAGGAGAACAAGTGTTTTGTCACCAATGATGATGATGTCCAAGGTTTCCAGGCATTTCTTCAAGCCTCAGCTGTGGGAGACTGTGGAAGAATATAGTAAGACCTATCATGTCTGTCAATTTAGAGGAAACCTTGTCCATGTATTAAACCTGTTCCCTTTCAGCTTATTTCACACCAGGTGGACCCTTCAGCAAGCTGATAGTAGATGTAGTTGGCCCAATCCCAAGGACCAGAATGGGAAATGATTATTTACTCACAACAAATTGCTCTACTACCAGGTACCTGAAAGCAGTCCCTCTATAAGATGACAGCTCATGTAGTCTTAAGGGCTTTGATGAAGTTCTTTTTCATGTAAAGCCTAATTTTTCAGCTATCTATTACCCTCCATCTCAAGGAAAACCAGAGAACTTCCATCAGACCCTAAAGACAATGATGCAAGCCTGTAGTATAGACAATACTAACATCTGGGATGAGAGGACCCCTCTCTTTGTAACTGCTGAGTGGGAAGCACTCTGGAATCTCTGAGCTATTGGCTTAGGGAGAATGGTGATGCTTCCCCTCGGAGCTTTTCTCAGTTTCAGATACTGTTTGGCTTGTATGAAATGGATGTTACCAGTGAAAGTACCCATCAACCAGATCCAAATAATGAAGTGGGACCATGACGTGGACCATAATGCTCTGGAGGCTGGAGATGAGGTGCTGGCATTGGAGCCAGTTCATGTGAGAAAATGTATGGAAAGTTGCTGTGAGCTGACCATGGTGTGGGGAAAGTTCTCAAGAGTAAGATATATAATCCACACACCGAGCAGAAAAGGTGTAAGAATAATGTATACAGTAACTGGTTAGAGGATTTAGCATTATATCAGAAACCTAGAGTGACCAATGTTTCAGTGGATCCAGTATGTAAAGAGGTGCAAAATAATACTCTGTATGTAATGGCCGAAAAGTATGTAAGAAATTCCATGTTTATGAGAGAGATTGGAGAAATAATGTTTGGTCTTTCTAAGGAAAGTGTTGGAGAGTTGGCTCAACCACCGTGTAACCTTGTAAAAGTTTGGGATGTCACTAAAGGGGTAAAGTCAAGACTTCATGAAGAAATTGATAAGGAAGCTGAGCCAATTCGACAATATTTGTGTGTGAGTAATCTGCATGAAAACAGGGATATGGAGGAAAAAGTGAAATTCCTTCAATACCAGTTGTAGTGCTTAGTGAGAGTCAGTGGGCATTCCCATGCTTCATGGTTCCCAAATTCAATGGCACCTTGAGCAAATGCACCGACTGCCACAAAGTACATGTAACAACTAAAGTTTACTGGCTTAGAAAGTTTGATGCTGATGTTTTAAAAGATGCAAAAGTATTTGATAAAGTAAAGCATGAGGCAGGAAGATGTGATATTCCTGGCCTGGGTGCCAATACAATTTCCATGTGTGTAATGTCAATTGAGTTCATTGAGTATTCAAAATTATTGTGGGAGATGGAACGTGAAAGTATTTTTGTAAACTTGATGTACGCATCCAGGGTACGGGAAGATGTCTTGGGGTTTGTGTTTGTATTGCAAGAGGTTGCAGAATTAGTATTGGTTGTCTATTCTGCATCTGTATATGTCCCAGGATCGTTTCACCCTGTTCCTATGTATGGTGACCCGACTCAGACTCTTAAGATGGGTTTTGTCTGTGATTGCTGAGGTTCTTCTAGATGTTTATGTAGATAAATGGTGCATGCTTAGTACATAGTGTTTGTCTTGTGCTGACCTTGTTGTTTTTGCAGTGGTGAACTCTTGGCGGGCCTGAGTGCTCCCTACCAGCCATTCAACTGTGAAGGAGATGGTGGGAGCCAGACAAGAAAGGGAGTCAGGGTATCAAAAATTGTGAGTTGAGGCGGAGTTGACAACCTTCGGTGACATGAGAAGTCCAGGGAGGTATGTTGTTTGTGTCTTGGTGTGCTCTAAGTACGAAACGGTCCAACGGTTGCCTGAGTGGTCCCGTGTATCTCCTCCATGTACTATAGCAGTTCCTCCTTATAAGGTTGGAGGATCTGTATGGAGTGAGGTCCTCGGAAGATGGGGGTATGTGCCTGACCATTTTAAGGATTTTGGGTGTTGACTGGAGAGTCTCACTTTTTGGTTCGGCCACCACGTAAGAGACACCTTGACATGTTTTTTGTGAAGTTTCTGCCTGGGGTATACCTGACTGCTCTGGGTTTGGCTCTACACTCATCTCCTGATCAGGAAGATGCCATCCTGGAGTACCAGTTGCCTGCTGGATTTACCGCAGCGGAGGCACAGGCCTGTCGGTGCTGGCTTTCACAGTGGGCTTTGTGTGTAGTCCTTGCATTGTAAAAAGGTATTATGTTAGTAACCACTAAAGTAGTTAATGGTTACACCCTGCAGTATGGGGATGTGGTTGAACTGTTTTTCTAATAACCTCTGCACTCTGTTCTAGTACTGTTCCATTCATGGGTTTTGTATGGTGTATGGTAAGGGCAGAATTGCATGTTTATGCTGGGAAGGTTCAGTGGAGCCATGAGATTTGTAGATTGCCATGTTGTATGTCACCTTGTTGTATAACTGTACAGTGAAGAGTAATTATGGTGCTGGGGTATATGTAAAACCTCTAGTAGTGTTACTACCACCTTTAGGCTAAGACCTTATTTTCCCTAGCCGTATCCTGCGGGACACTGCTAGCTTTTGTGAGACTCCATCTTATAAGACTCCGTCTTTATAAGACTCCGTCTGGAGGTGGGGGTGTTATGGGGTATTATGGACTTGTTATGGGGGCTATGGAACCCAGCATGTATTGTTGTAATTAAATAACATGAATGCCTAATTATATTGAATTAATCAGCAGTACTGCTCAGGAGAGTTTAAAAGGCTTGGCCAGCCTTAAAAGCTTAAGGGCTGATTTAACTGATTTTCTCAATATAATAGGTTATATAAATAATGCACACATATTATTAACTAATTAATTGTAAGTTGCATGTCTCATTGTAATAACATAAGATATGTTGAGAGGATATGCAAAGTGATGTGTTCTTGTTTTGGGGGGAGGAGCTTAGAGAGATGTTGTTTTCCCACAATGCCCTTCCTGGAGACCAATGGCGGCTGGAGTGGGCTGGTGTTGAGGTGCTGATTTTTAACTCGGCTTCAGGGCTGAATGAGTGCCCAAAAGGTAATGGGGAGAGTTGTAAATCGATGTCACCATGACATTCTGTGATCTTCAGTGTATCAAGACACTGGAGGGTTAAGAAATGTTGAGAAAGAGAGAGTTGAAGGTGGCAGCTGAGCCATGTGCTTTGGGAAAGGCTGATTATATGTTTAGGAGTGAAGACCTGTATATTATATGTATATACTTCTTAATATAGCTCTATTTTTATAATGTTGGTTTAAATAACCTTTAAGAGGAATGTGAAAGGATTAAGTTTTCAGATGCAGCAGCTAAACCTGAGTAAGTATCTTTTAGTCTAATAATGTCCTCCTTTTACCCTAAGACCTTTTAAGTAAATACCCTATGCTAGTACATGTAGAACCTTGATGATAAATAAGGGAAAATAACATAACACCCATCTGCTGACACATCAACTCCCAAATATTTGAACACATTCACTTCTTCCATACTCCCTCCCTCCAATGTGATATCCAATTTTTCTTTATCTAAATTGTTTGATACCCTCATTACCTTACTCTTATCTATGTTCACTTTAAACTTTCTACCTTTAAACAAAATTAATTTCTAATAAAAGCATTACAGTACCGAAATCTCACCATGGCAATACTCCAGTTCTTCCTTCCTAGTACGTGGTGGTCGGTCAAATAACTTGCCAATGACTATCCGTCCAATGTCCTCGTCATCATCCTCTACTTCATGGTCATCTTTCCCACATCGACAGTTCATGCAGATTTTTCTACATATAAAAGTACAGCATGAAACTATAAATTAAACAGAAAAATGAGATAATAGAGATAATAGTGAAATAATCATGTGGAGTTTTCAATCAACTACACCTAATGCAACAGAAAAAATCCTTTTATAGCAATAATTAACTTATCAAAATTGGAAGAGGGAAGCATACAATATTTGTTCCTAATACGTAATTCACTATAAAATTTATAAGTTAAGTTTACGAGACATCAGTGTGTTTATGCAATATTTGCTCTATCAAAATGGAAAGCTGATCTCACTTAGATGGTTACTTAAAAAAAAAAATGCTCTAAAACAACCATGTTACCTTTATCATTATCTTACATAATTTTTTAATCTTTATGTATTTACTTCTGCTTCAGAACATAACATCAGGTGACCTCCTATCTTTATTCCTATTTTTTATATAGCCTTGCACAATATATACATGTCTTCATGACATTAAAAACTATATCAATAATTTATGTAATGAATCATCTATCCAAGCTTTTGTTTAAAAATGTGTATCATTATCTTTATCACTATTAAAATAAAAACAGCATGGTATCAATATGTATTAAGTGTACTTTGCCGACTTGAAACTATTTATCATTAAGAAAGAGATTATGACATTAAAATATCTTTTGTCACTAACCTCCAAAAGTGAAGCTCAAATCCTGGACATTTGTCTCCACATTTATTACACTTGGCTCCTGCACCTAAATCATGTGCTAGTCGTGGTTTTCTTTTCCTTCGATTTTCTATGTCAAAGATATATGGGTTTGGACGCACACTCCCGACTTCCTCTGACATGGTGGTGGTTATATCTATTTTGTCTGTGACGTAAACAATATACATGTACAATGTATCTGTAATAAAGTACGTACTGTACATAAGAAGTATATAAAATATTACAAAAAACAAATGAGAATTCCAATACTCAGGAAGGTTAAATATTAATATAAAGTTTATGTATTGCACTAAGTTTTAATTAACAATAACATGAGAGAATAATGTCTAATACAGTGGACCCCCGAGTAACGAACAAAATTCATTCCAGAAGCCTGCTCAAGTGCCATTACTGAACAAATTTACTCCCTTAAGAAATAATGTCAAGTAGGTTAGTCCATTTCAGACCCCCAAAAATACACTTACAAAAGGAGGTGACCAAACTGACTTGAATAATTATAGACCAATCTCAAATTTACCACTGCTTTCTAAAATCTTCGAAAAATTAATTCATAGACAGATCTATTCCTACCTCGTCTCACACAATGTACTCAACCCCTGTCAATTTGGATTCAGGACTAACAAGAGCACAAACGATGCTATAACACACATGTTAGAGTTAATATACACCGCACTTCACAACTGTAGGACAGATCAGCGAGGGGGTGGAATAGCTATATATTACTCAGATCAACTTTAATGTATCAATAACTCTTGCATAAGGGATGAGCATGGAGAATATATTATAGCTAAATTTAAATCAAAAGACCTGCAAAAACCCCTCACAGTGATAAACATCTACAGATTACCACAGTCAAACATTCACCATTTTAGTGAAAAACTAGGTAACCTGATAACTGATGCACACATGAACAAAGACCATTTGCTGCTCACAGGAGATTTCAACATAAATCTCCTACATGACCAGGACCCACAAGTAACAGAATTCACAAACACTATGAGCAACTGCTTGCTACTACCAACAATATCAAAACCTACAAGAATCTCCGAGACTAGTACCTCATTACTAGACCACATCTGGACTAATACTATATCCCCTCTAAAATCAGACATAATCACAGACAACACCACAGACCACTATCTGACCTTTCTCATAACTAACCTTGGTAAATTGCCCCTAGATATTACAAAAGTTACCTTCAGACTACATAACGAGTCAGCTGTAAATAACTTTATAACAGCTATGATTAACATTGACTGGCATAATGAGTTAGAAAAGTATACAGATACTAACGAATGCATCAAGAATTTCCTTAACAAAACCCACCACCTCTATAACAAACATTGCCCTAAAAAAACTAAACAGATCACAGCTAAGAGACTTAACAATCCCTGGCTAACACCCAGCATCCTTAAATCCATTAACAAAAGGCACCAATATGAAAAACAATACAGAAGGGGTCTAATAACCAGAGAACAATCCAAACGCTACTCATCAATCCTTACCAGCCTGATAAGAAGATCAAAAAAATTGTATTACGAGAACAGACTGCAGAACATAAAAGGTGATATGAAAAAGACCTGGAAGACCCTATCTGAAATTCTAGGAAATAATAAGATAGCGAAAAACAACACCATCAAATTATCAAGAGCAGATGATCCCCTACTCTCACCTACTGAGACAGCAAACAGACTTAATGTTTTCTTCTCCACCATCTCCACCATAGGAAAGAATCTAGCGAGTAAAATCCCAAGCTCAAACACCCGTCCAACAGACTACCTCACAAACACCTACCCTAATACGCTATTCCTAGCTCCTACCAACCCAATTGAAGTCTCGCTCATAATCAACACCCTTAAAAACAAGGCAGGAGACATAAACAGCTTACCAACTTTTATTTACAAAAAAGTTTCACAGGTACTGTCACCAATTATAGCAACACTATTCAATAAATCCATTGAAGCCTCTACCTTTCCATCAATTCTCAAAATAGCTAGGGTCACCCCGATCCACAAAGGAGGTGATCAAACAGACCTGAATAATTATAGACCAATTTCTAATTTACCATTGCTTTCTAAAATCTTCGAAAAATTAATTCATAGACAAATCTATTCCTACCTCGTCTCACACAATGTACTCGACCCCTGTCAATTTGGATTCAGGACAAACAAGAGCACAAACGATGCTATTATGCACATGTTGGAGTTAATATATACAGCACTTGAGAAGAAAGAAGTCCCACTGGGAATCTTCATTGATCTACGCAAAGCTTTTGATACAGTTGACCATGATTTACTGCTCACAAAATTAGCACACTATGGTATAAGGGGCACCCACTCAACTACCTAAAGTCATACCTCACCAACAGAAGCCAATACGTGTACACAAATGGAGCGAACTCTTCCACACAACAAATTACAGTCGGAGTCCCTCAAGGAAGTGTCCTGGGGCCACTCCTATTCCACATTTACATAAATGACCTACCGAACGCATCACAACTACTCAAACCCATTTTATTTGCAGATGACACAACATATGTCTTCTCTCACCCAAATCCAGTTATACTGGCCAACACTGTTAATGCCGAATTACAGAAAATATCAACATGGATGACGACTAACAAGCTTACTCTCAATACTGACAAGACCTACTTCATACAGTTTGAAAGCAAAGCCACAAATGTTCCACTTAACATAACGCTCAATGGTACACCCATCACAAGACTCACAGAGGGAAAATTCCTAGGAATCCACCTTGACAGTAGCCTCAAATTCCAAACACACATACAGCAAATTTCCAAATTATCAAAGATACGCTATTATGTACCACAATCAGCTCTCCTTGCACTACATATATCATTCACTTATCTACCCGTATCTCACCTATGGAATCTGTGCATGGGGATCAACAACATTAAATCACCTTAGACCACTCATAACACAACAAAAGGCAGCAGTCAGAATGATAACAAATTCCCACTCTAGACAGCATACTCCACCAATATTCAAAAGTCTAAAACTACTCACCATAAAGAACATTCATACTTACTCTTGTGCCTACTACATATATAAAACTTTACACTCTAATATAAACCCTCCGCTCAAAATTCTCCTCACCAACTTTAATAGGACCCATGACCACAACACAAGACACAGATCACTTTTTGATATACCCCGTGTTCATAGTATAAACAGATCACTTGATATACCGTGTTCATATCAACGTATGTAAAAATTCTATGCACATAAAGGGCCCCAGAATCTGGAATTCATTACCAGTAAATATTAAGATAATCTTGTCTGAAAATCAATTTAAGACTCAACTCAAAAACCACCTACTCCCCCAAAACTAAATGATCATACTATAAACTACTTTGAAAAATGCTCATTATTACTTTCCTATACGATAATCTCAATTTTTAATAATATGTTACTATTATGTTACCCCCTACTCAATCAAAACTAAATACAGTGGTACCTCGACTTACGATGTTATCATCTTACGTTATATTCGATAACCGATATTTATAACGTAAGAAATTTGAATGCGACTTACGATGTTTGATTCGTCTAACGACATTCGTACCGGACGTGTCCGCTTGGCGCCCAGCTGAGCGCGCACTCCAGGGAGCGTCAGTGCTATTGTTTACAAGCAAGAGCGACCACCCACCCACACCCACGCATTCATACCAGTATATTGTCATTATTCCACTGTTTTTAGTGCTTGCAACTGCTAAATAAGCTACCATGGGTCCAAGGAAAGATCCTAGTGCTAAGCCTGTGGCAATGAGGAACAGAAATATATGTACGATAGAACTGAAGAAGGAGATAATAGAAAAATATGAAAGTGGAGTGTGTATCAGTGAGCTGGCCAGGCTGTATGGTAAACCCTTTTCTACCATCGCTACCATTGTGGATAAGAAAAATTCAAGTAAAATCAAGGAAACTGTTGTTGCAAAAGGTTCATGTGTGATCACAAAACACAGACCACAAGTGCTGGAAAATGTGGAAAGGTTGTTGTTGGTGTGGATCAACGAGAAACAGTTAGCAGGAGATACTGTTTCGGAGGCAATAATATGTGAAAAAGCAAGGCAGTTGCATGATGATCTCCTTAAGAAAATGCCTGCAACGAGTGATGAAGTGAGCGAATTTAAAGCCAGCAGAGGCTGGTTTCAAAAATTTAAGAAGCGTACTGGCATACATAGTGTTGCGAGGCATGGTGAGGCATCCAGTTGTGACAAAAGTGCGGCTGAAAAATATGTGCCTGAATTCCAGGAGTACCTAGAGGCTGAACAATTCCTCCCCAACAAGTGTTTAATTGTGATGAAACAGGCCTGTTTTGGAAGAAAATGCCCAACAGGACCTACATTACTCAGGAGGAAAAGGCACAGCCAGGACATAAGCCTATGAAAGACAGGCTAACTTTGATGCTTTGTGCCAATGCCAGTGGTGATTGCAAAGTGAAGCCTTTACTAGTGTATCTTTTTGAAAATCCCGAGTGTTTGGCAGATGCGGTGTCAGCAAGTCTAACTTGTGTGTGATGTGGAGGTCTAACAAAAAGGCATGGGTCACAAAGGACATTTTCTTAGATTGGTTCAATGGCGTGTTTGGCCCCAGTGTGAAGAAATATCTATTGGACAATAATTTGCCACTTAAGTGCCTCCTGATAATGGACAATGCTCCTTGTCATCCTCCAAACTTGGTAGAGAAAATTGTGGAGGAGTTTAAATTCATCAAAGTGAAGTTCTTGCCCCCTAATACCACTCCTCTCCTCCAGCCCATGGACCAGCAGGTCATTTCCAACTTTAAAAAACTCTATACCAAAGCAATGTTTCAAAAGTGCTTTGATGTGACCACAGACATGAACATAACCCTAAGAGAATTTTGGAAAAACATTTCCATATGCTGCATTGTGTACACCTTATAGGTAAGGCTTGGGAGGGAGTGACTACCAGGACTTTGAACTCTGCCTGGAGAAAATTGTGGCCAGACTGTGTCCTAGAGAGGGATTTTGAAGGTTTTGGGGCTGAGCCTCAGAACCCTGAGCATGAGCCTGAGCCTGAGCCTGTTGTGGAAGAAATTGTGGAATTGGGCAAGTCTTTGGGGTTAGAGGTGAGTGGTGAGGATGTGGAACAGTTGGTGGAGGAGCACAAGGAAGAGCTAACCACTGAAGATCTGCAAGAGCTTCAACAGCAACTGGAACAAGAGACATGGATGACTGCCAATAAACTTACACTCAACACTGATAAGACCTTCTATATTATGTTTGGCAACAGAACAGATGATCCACAATTAAACATTAAGATCAACTCTACACCTATTGCTAGACATAACGAGGGCAAGTTCCTGGGCCTTCACCTTGACAGCAGCCTGAAATTCAGCACCCATATCCAACACATAACAAAGAAAGTGTCCAAAACTGTGGGGATCCTCTCTAAGATACGGTATTATGTACCACAATCAGCCCTACTCACACTATACTACTCACTCATCTATCCCTACCTCACATATGCCATTTGTGCATGGGGATCAACAGCAATTACCCACCTAAAGCCAATAATAACCCAACAAAAAACCGCAGTAAGAATTATCACACAATCCAACGCTAGACAGCACACCCCCACTCTTCAAAGACCTAAACCTACTCACTGTCCAGAACATCCATACTTACTACTCTGCTATCTACATTTATAGAACCATTAATTCCAACTTTAACCCTGAGCTAAAACATTTTCTTTTGACAGGACCCATAGACATAATACCAGACATAAACATCTCTTTGACATTCCCGTGTCCGACTAAATCTTTACAAAATTCAATGCGCATAAAGGGCCTAAAATCTGGAACTCCCTGCCTGAAAACTCTAGAACTGCAGACACAACCTCCATTTTCAAAAGCACCGTTAAAAACATCTTATCTCACTTACGCACCCAACCAGTATTTAACCATACGAAAACTACTTTATCTTGCACATATCCACAGCAAAATACACTTATTGATATCTGTGATTCTCCTTAATTTGCACATTACTAACCACAGCAAAATACACTTATTGATATCTGTGATTCCCTTAATTTGCACATTTCTAACCAAAATTCTAATACAACTATTGCTCCATAATACTTAAGCTAGTCATAAGTTTGCCTAAGATACTCCAATATAGAAACTATATTATGCCAATATATCACCTTTATCATTAATATATAAACTAATTGCTAACTTTTTATACTAATTGTTAAATTCTCAATGTTTAAATTCCAGTACCTAAATTTTGTAAACCTAACCTTACAATCTGTATATCCATTGTATAGCTATTGAGTAAGACCTATCATAAGACTGCCTGAAAAGCCTAGGCATACCTAGGCATATTATTGGCCATCTTGTAATATCAACTTTAATGTATAACTATAAGTACCCCCCACCTTGTATTACATGAAATAAAGACAATGGTTCAGAGGAGGAGGAGGAGGTGGAACAAAAATGGAAGAATGTGCCTTCTTCAAGGATTAGGGAGATCTGTGCCAAATGGAGTGATGTGCAAGCATTTATGGATGAATATCACCCTAACCATGCTGTTGCAGGCCGTGCTGGCAACCTGTACAATGACACAGTGGTGTGTCATTTCAGGGATGTGTTAAAGAATCTCCAGACACAGAGCTCCCTGGACAAATTTGTTGTTAGAAAGAGGTCCAGTGACTCTCAAGCTGGTCCTAGTGGCATTCAAAGAAAAAGGAAGTAACCCCAGAAAAGGACTTGGTACCTGCAGTGTTAATGGAAGGGGATTCCCCTTCCAAACACTAGCATACTACTCCACCTTCTCCCCTCCTCCCGTCCTCCACACATCAACAACTCTTCAATAAATGTAAGTGACATGTTATTGTTCAATATTTGCATGTGTATTTAGGTATTCTTTATTAAATTATTTATTATTTAATGTCAAAAGTTCTAAAAATATTTTATTTAACTACTTTTGGAAGTCTTGGACGAGATTAAATTTATTTCCATTATTTCTTATGGGGAAAATTGATTCGTCTAACGATTGTTTCGCCTTAAGATATGCCCTCTCTGACGGATTAATATCGTAAGTCGAGGTACCACTGTACTCATATTATAAGTTAATGTCAAAAATGCTCAATGTTATTTTCCTTAAGATAATCTCAATTCCATATTACCATTCGAGAATCTTAACACCTGTAACAATCTAATATCAATATATAATAATTTAAACAGTAAAATTTCATCATATTGTAATTTTGAAAACAATTTTTAACTAGAATAAACTCAATAATTTCTCTAATATTAAGTGTCCCTCAAGGTAGTGTCCTGGGGCCACTCCTATTTCTCATTTACATAAATGACCTACCGAATGCATCACAACTACTCAAACCCATTTTGTTTGCAGATGACACAACATATGTCTTCTCTCACCCAAATCCAGTCGTACTAGCCAAAACAGTTAATGCCGAATTACAGAAAATATCAACATGGATGATGACAAATAAGCTTACTCTCAATACGGACAAGACCTACTACATTCAGTTTGGAAACAAAGCTGCAAATGTTCCACTTAACATAACGCTAAATGGTTCACCCATCACAAGGCTCACAGAGGGAAAATTCCTAGGAATCCACCTTGACAGTAGTCTTAAATTCCAAACACACATACAACAAATTTCCAAGAAAATCTCAAGGACAGTAGGTATATTATCTAAGATACGCTATTATGTGCCTCAACCAGCTCTCATTGCACTATATCATTCTCTTATCTACCCTTATCTCACCTATGGAATCTGTGCATGGGGCTCAACAACATTAAATCACCTTAGACCACTCATAATCCAGCAAAAGGCTGCAGTCAGGATGATAACAAATTCCCACTCTAGACAGCATACTCCACCTATATTCAGAACCTTAAAACTACTCACCATAAAAAATATTCATACCTATTCATGTGCCTTATACATACATAAAACTCTACATGCTAATATCAACCCTGCGCTCAGAATTCTCCTCAACAACTTTAATAGGTCCCACGAACATGACACAAGACACAGATCACTATTTGACATACCCCGAGTCCATACTAACCAATGTAAAATTCTATGCACATAAAGGGCCCCAGAATCTGGAATTCATTACCAGTAAATATCAAGTTAACCTTGTCGGAAAATCGATTCAAGACTCTTCTCAAAAATCACCTACTCACCCTATACTAAATACTCATACTGTAACAAACTTCCAAACCCAATATTATTTTACTTAAGATGATCTCAATTTGATATGTTCATCCTCCTTAACACTTGTTGCAATTTCATATCATCATATTGTCATTTAAAATCTTATAGTATCATCATTTTCTTAATTTGAAATAAAATATATATCTAGAAGAAACTCTAAAAAAAAATTCTAGTATTGTTATTATACTAGTATAGCATCAACATACTGTAACTTGAAATATATTATACAACTAGATTAAATTCAACCAATTTCTCTTGTATTGTCTTTTAATAGTATGTATAACCATATTATAATTTAATTAATACAGAACTAGAATAAACTCAATCAATTTCTTTAGCATTAAGTACTTAGTGAATAAGTCTCTAGAATAAACTGCCCTAATGCCATGGCATGCCAGTGGCTCTCCTTGCATTACAGTTTTATAATTGTAACTACCAATAACATTGTACACTTGTAACATGCATAGAAATAAAAATTATTATTATTATTATTATTATTATTAAGTACATTCAAATTCAAATTCAAATCCTTTATTTCATGTAATACAAGGTGGGGGGTACTTATAGTTATACATTAAAGTTGATATTACAAGATGGCCAATAATATGCCTAGGTATGCCTAGGCTTTTCAGGCAGTCTTATGATAGGTCTTACTCAATAGCTATACAATGGATATACAGATTGTAAGGTTAGGTTTACAAAATTTAGGTACTGGAATTTAAACATTGAGAATTTAACAATTAGTATAAAAGTTAGCAATTAGTTTATATATTAATGATAAAGGTGATATATTGGCATAATATAGATTCTATATTGGAGTATCTTAGGCAAAACTTATGACATTAAGCTTAAGTATTATGGAGACAATAGTTGTATTAGAATTTTGTTTGGGAAATTAGGGCACAAATCTACGTGACATTAAGTTAAGGAATCACAGATATCAATAATGTATTTGCTGTGGTTAGTAATGTCAAATTAAGGAGAATCACAGATATCAATAAGTGTATTTTGCTGTGGATATGTGCAAGATAAAGTAGTTTTCGTATGGTTAACTACCGGTTGGTGCGTAAGTGAGATAAGATGTTTTTAACGGTGCTTTTGAAAATGGAGGTTGTGTCTGCAGTTCTAGAGTTTTCAGGCAGGGAGTTCCAGATTTTAGGCCCTTTTATGCGCATTGAATTTTTGTATAGATTTAGTCGGACACGGGGAATGTCAAAGAGATGTTTATGTCTGGTATTATGTCTATGGGTCCTGTCACAACTGTCAAGAAAGTGTTTTAGCTCAGGGTTAAAGTTGGAATTAATGGTTCTATAAATGTAGATAGCAGAGTAGTAAGTATGGATGTTCTGGACAGTGAGTAGGTTTAGGTCTTTGAAGAGTGGGGGGGTGTGCTGCCTAGCATTGGATTGTGTGATAATTCTTACTGCGGCTTTTTGTTGGGTTATTATTGGCTTTAGGTGGGTAATTGCTGTTGATCCCCATGCACAAATGGCATATGTGAGGTAGGGATAGATGAGTGAGTAGTATAGTGTGAGTAGGGCTGATTGTGGTACATAATACCGTATCTTAGAGAGGATCCCCACAGTTTTGGACACTTTCTTTGTTATGTGTTGGATATGGGTGCTGAATTTCAGGCTGCTGTCAAGGTGAAGGCCCAGGAACTTGCCCTCGTTATGTCTAGCAATAGGTGTAGAGTTGATCTTAATGTTTAATTGTGGATCATCTGTTCTGTTGCCAAACATAATATAGAAGGTCTTATCAGTGTTGAGTGTAAGTTTATTGGCAGTCATCCATGTTGCTATTTTTATTAATTGCTGTTAACAATGGTGTTAAGCGTGGCAAGGTTTGTGTGGAGATGACATAAGTTGTATCGTCAGCAAAGAGTATTGGTTTCAAGTGTTGTGATACATTGGGAAGATCATTGATGTATAAGAGGAAGAGCAGGGGACCAAGGACACTTCCCTGCGGTACGCCGGTGTCTAGTGGTAGTGTCGTGGAGGATGTGTCTTTAATAGTGACATACTGGTACCTATTAGTGAGGTAGGATTTGAGGTATGCTAGTGCATGACCTCTTATTCCATAGTGGTCAAGTTTGTGGAGTAGGATGCCGTGGTTTACTGTGTCAAAAGCTTTCCTTAAGTCAATAAAAGTCCTAGTGGATATTCCTTATTTTCAAGTGCTGTGTAAAGCAGGTCTATCATTTTTACTATTGCATCGTTAGTGCTTTTATTTTTCCTGAAGCCAAATTGGCAGGGGTTGAGTATGCTTTGTGTAGTTATAAACGAGTATAATCTCTTGTGCACAAGTTTCTCGAATATTTTGGATAGCAATGGTAGATTTGATATAGGCCTATAGTTATTTACGTCTGTAGGGTCACCACCTTTGTGTATTGGTGTAACCCTTGCTGTTTTGAGTAGTGTTGGAAGGTGCTAGATTCTAATGATTTGTTAAAAAGTAAAGAAATAGGATATGAAAGGACATGAGCAGCTCGTTTGTATATTAAGGGTGGAACTTGAGACAGATGTCCTGATTTATTTTTAAGTGACTTGATTATCATGGAGACTTCAGTGGGTTCTGTAGGTGCAAGATATAAGGAGGATGGGAAATTCCCATCTAGGTAATCACTTGCTCGGGCATTGGTATCTGGAATTTTACTGGCAAGATTTGATCCTATAGTTGAGAAGAAGTCATTTATCTTGTTTACTGTATCAATAGGCTGTAGTGGTGTTTCGTCTTTAAGTTACTAGAATAAGCTGCCCCTAATGCCATGGCATGTCAGTGGCTCTCCTTGCACTCAATTTACATTGTAACTATCAATACCTATGTAATCTGCAATCTGCAATGAAATAAAATTTACTTTACTTACTTACTTACTTACTTACTTGAGAAGAAAGAAGTCCTGCTGGGAATCTTCATAGACCTACGCAAAGCATTTGATACAGTCGACCATGATTTATTGCTCACAAAATTAGCACACTATGGTATTAGAGGGCACCCACTCAACTACCTAAAGTCGTACCTTAGCAACAGAAGCCAGTATGTGTACACAAAAGGAGAAAACTCTTCCACACAACAAATTACAGTCGGAGTCCCTCAAGGAAGTGTCCTGGGGCCACTCCTATTCCTCATTTACATAAATGACCTACCAAATGCATCACAACTACTTAAACCCATATTATTTGCAGATGACACAACATATGTCTTCTCTCACCCAAATCCAGTCATACTAGCCAACACTGTTAATGCTGAATTACAGAAAATATCAACATGGATGAAGACAAACAAGCTTATTCTCAATACTGACAAGACCTACTTCATTCAGTTTGGAAACAAAGCCACAAATGTTCCACTTAACATAACGCTCAATGGTTCACCCATCACAAGACTCAGAGGGAAAATTCCTAGGAATCCACCTTGACAGTAGTCTTAAATTCCAAACACACACACAACAAATTTCCAAGAAAATCTCAAAGACAGTGGGTATATTATCAAAGATACGCTATTATGTGCCACAACCAGCTCTCATTGCACTATATCATTCACTTATCTACCCTTATCTCACCTATGGAATTTGTGCATGGGGCTCAACAACATTAAATCACCTTAGACCACTCATAACCCAGCAAAAGGCTGCAGTCAGGATGATAACAAATTCCCACTCTAGACAGCATACTCCACCTATATTCAAAACTTTAAAACTACTCACCGTAAAAAACATTCATACCTATTCATGTGCCTGCTACGTACATAAAACTCTACATGCTAATATCAACCCTCCGTTCAAAATTCTCCTCAACAACTTTAATAGGTCCCACAACCACGACACAAGACACAGATCACTATTTGACATACCCCGAGTCCATACCAACCAATGTAAAAATTCTATGCACATAAAGGGCCCCAGAATCTGGAATTCATTACCAGTAAATATTAAGTTAACTACCTTGTTGGAAAATCAATTCAAGACTCTTCTCAAAATCACCTACTCACCCTATACTAAATACTCATACTGTAACAAACTTTCAAACCCAATGTTATTTTACTTAAGATAATCTCAGTTTTATATTGTCATCCTCCTTAACACTTTTGCAATTTCATATCATCATATTGTCATTTTAATAGTATAGTATCATCATATTTTTAAATTTTTAAATATAATATAAAATTTTGCGGGGAAAATCAATAAATTTTCTGTTTGTTATTTTATAGTATAGCATCAACATATTGTAATTTAAAAAAAAAATATACAACTAGAATAAACTCAACCAATTTTTTAGTTTTTGTTTTTTTAAAAGTATAGTATAATCATATTGTAATTTGAAATAAATATAACTGGGGAAAAAACTCAATCAATTTCTCTAGTATTATGTACATGGTAAAATTAAGTCTTTAGACTAAGCTGCTTCTAACCCCCTTGCATCCCAGTGGCTCTCCTTCCCCTTTTAATTTTTATAATTGAAACTACCAATCCCCCTATGTATACTTGTAACTTGAAAAAGAAATAAAAATATTTTATAAAAATAATTGTACGTTTTTGGGTTTTTTAAAAGGGGGGCCACTGTACCCCCATAACTGCCACCAGAGATAAAGAAATTAATGAAATGAGATAAAAAAAAATTTGGGAAAAGCATTAAACCGGTTACTCTTAAATTTTCAAGAATGTAAATTCACCCCTGACCTAAGGAAAAGGGGGTGGACACCACTTTCTGCAACTACTTTAAATTTGAAGGGGTGTGATTAAGGGCCCCTCCCCCTTTTTTTTTAAATGTTCTACTATTTCCTCAAATCCTGACCCTATGCCCTTTTAAAAAAAAAAAATAAATAACAAAATTTTAAAAAAAATCCACAAATGGATGACAGCCAATAAACTTATATAATCAAAAAGGGCCTGTTGTTCTGTAATAAAATGTTAAACCCATAAAAAAAATTTTAAAAAAAAAAGAAGATTAAATTCTAGGCTGATACCTGAACAGTAAACCAAAAAATTTTTAAAAATTCAAACAAAAAAAAAAAAAGCAGGTATCATGTAAAAAAAAAACCCCTATCCAATTTTCTGACCCCCACTCCCGCTTTTTCCTACCTTATCTATCAATATTTCATATAAAACAAAAATTTAAACAAAAAATTAAAAAGCTATACCTTTTCCCCCAACCCCCAAAAAAATTGCTCAATCAACTGATAAAAAAATTTTTATCAAAAAAAAAAAAAAGGGGGGTTTGGGCTACTCAATTAGCGGGCCCCCCAAAAGGGCCTTCTGAGT
>WNWK01033034.1:0-21455 GCA_009830355.1 Cherax destructor
TTACAGTATGTTGATGCTATACTAGTATAATAACAATACTAGAAAAATTTATAGAGTTTCTTCTAGTTATATATTTTATTACTAATTAAGAAAATGATGATACTATAAGATTTTAAATGACAATATGATGATATGAAATTTCAACAAGTGTTAACCCTTTACCGGGCACTCCCTGGAAAATGATAATTTCGAAATGTATTTCAAATGAGTGGATAGAGTAACTCAATGTAAGGATAATGAGCCCATATAATTGAAATTCTAAAAAAAACTTTTCACGCAATTGCCAATATTCAAGGACCGTCTACAGACGGTCCTGACCGTAAAGGGTGTCAAATTCTGAATGTTGCAAATTTGCAATTGTTAATAAAACACCAAATAAGTATTTTTCTATTTTATTATACTAATAGACAATATCAAAAACACAAATGGAACTTGTTTCCAAACATTTTGTATGTATAAAAAATATGAAAGTGAACCAAAGAGCAACATGGACACATTGCAAAGGGATAAAACTTTCAAGTCCCATATTCCTCATTTTCCTGAGAAAAACAATCATTCTTGATCACTAATTGCTACAATGAAAGGCTATGAAGCAATTTCTTTCCTTCTGATGCATAGATTTACCTTGCATACGGCACACAAAAATGAGAATGTGACATGATTTTTCGTTTTGCTGCAATAATTGCATGTAAATATTCTGCCTTGCACTGGCCAGTGACCTAGCATTTTATCAAACCTATCATTTTGGTCAAACCTCACACTGTCATCAGGCCTTTCTGCACGTTGGTACTGCACTGGAGATGGCAACAGGTCATCTGGTTCTGGATCTGAGTCACTTTCCACCAAAATGCAGAGATATTTGAACTTCTGTTGGAAGGGTTCACAATAGAACAATTTCTCATTGATCTGGAATGACAATAAGAATGTTCTGTACACACCCAGACCACTACAGAATTCATATATGCACTAGAAATTTTTATATAAATATTTATTTACTGAAATTTAAAATGTGGCCCTGACGGCGGGACCGTCTGTACACGGTCCTCTTTGTTGCACTTTTTCAATTGCATGGTACACTCATATTATGCATATCTAACTCCTGATATATATCTCAAAATATGCCTAAACTATTCATTTACACACTGGACACAACAATTAGTACTTACCGACATTGTAGAGAGTATAATCACAGTGTATATGAGTGGAACAAGAGCAAAAATTCGGCTCTGGGTGACGTAAAGCGAGAAGTGTTTACATTTTGGTCTCTCAACCAATGGGAAGCGAGCAGATGCCGGTCTCACTTAGCTGGAGCGACTCACAGAAGGCTTGTGATTGGTCAGATATAGAGAATGGGAACCTAGATGGGCTGGGGGAGTAGGATGACACGCGCAAAAACACGTGTTTAGGACCGTCTGTACACGGTCTTGCCCGGTAAAGGGTTAAGGAGGATGAACATATCAAATTGAGATTATCTTAAGTAAAATAATATTGGGTTTGAAAGTTTGTTACAGTATGAGTATTTAGTATAGGGTGAGTAGGTGATTTTTGAGAAGAGTCTTGAATTGATTTTCCGACAAGGTTAACTTAATATTTACTGGTAATGAATTCCAGATTCTGGGGCCCTTTATGTGCATAGAATTTTTACATTGGTTAGTATGGACTCGGGGTATGTCAAATAGTGATCTGTGTCTTGTGTCATGTTCGTGGGACCTATTAAAGTTGTTGAGGAGAATTCTGAGCGGAGGGTTGATATTAGCATGTATTTGTATTTTTACATTGTATTTGTCCTTTATTTCATTCGCCTTTCCTCCCGCTGTGTTCTCGTCCCACCCTTGCGGGCCGCTAGCCTCATTGCAGTGCTCCTCTAGAATATGACTGTCTCCACTACTACTATTACTACTACTACTACTTCCACTACTTACTCCATTATTACCCCACTCTCTGGTACTCTCCCCTGTCTGCCTGCCTATAAATACCACTTCCCCCGTCTCTGTCTGTTAGTGTGACTTTGTAAATGGTCCAAGTCGGGCCGAAACGTCGTCGTAAGCTCCTCTCTTTTATATGTGCGGGTTGTGTGTGTATAGCATGTAGAGTTTTATGTATGTAGAAGGCACATGAATAGGTATGAATATTTTTTATGGTGAGTACTTTTAAGGTTCTGAATATAGGTGGAGTATGCTGTCTAGAGTGGGAATTTGTTATCATCCTGACTGCAGCCTTTTGCTGGGTTATGAGTGGTCTAAGGTGATTTAATGTTGTTGAGCCCCATGCACAGATTCCATAGGTGAGATAAGGGTAGATAAGAGAATGATATAGTGCAATGAGAGCTGGTTGTGGCACATAATAGCGTATCTAAGATAATATACCTACTGTCCTTGAGATTTTCTTGGAAATTTGTTGTATGTGTGTTTGGAATTTAAGACTACTGTCAAGGTGGATTCCTAGGAATTTTCCCTCTGTGAGCCTTGTGATGGGTGAACCATTTAGCGTTATGTTAAGTGGAACATTTGCAGCTTTGTTTCCAAACTGAATGAAGTAGGTCTTGTCCGTATTTAGAGTAAGCTTATTTGTCATCATCCATGTTGATATTTTCTGTAATTCGGCATTAACTGTGTTGGCTAATATGACTGGATTTGGGTGAGAGAAGACATATGTTGTGTCATCTGCAAACAAAATGGGTTTGAGTAGTTGTGATGCATTCGGTAGGTCATTTATGTAAATGAGGAATAGGAGTGGCCCCAGGACACTACCTTGAGGGACACCGACTGTAATTTGTTGTGTGGAAGAGTTCTCTCCATTTGTGTACACGTACTGACTTCTGTTGCTAAGGTACGACTTTAGGTAGTTGAGGGGGTGCCCCCTAATACCATAGTGCGCTAATTTTGTGAGCAATAAATCATGGTCGACTGTATCAAATGCTTTGCGTAGGTCTATGAAGATTCCCAGCGGAACTTCTTTCTTCTCAAGTGCGGTGTATATTAACTCTAACATGTGTGTTATAGCATCGTTTGTGCTCTTGTTGGTCCTGAATCCAAATTGACAGGGGTTTAGTACATTGTGTGAGACGAGGTAGGAATAGATCTGTTTATGAATTAATTTTCGAAGATTTTAGAAAGCAGTGGTAAATTTGAGATTGGTCTATAATTGTTCAAGTCAGTTTGGTCACCTCCTTTGTGGATCGGGGTGACCCTAGCTATTTTGAGAATTGATGGGAAGGTAGAAGATTCAATGGATTTATTGAATAATGCTGCTATAATTGGTGACAGTACGTGTGTAGCTTTTTTGTACATAAAGGGTGGTAAGCTGTTTGTCTCCTGCTTTGTTTTTAAGGGTGTTGATTATGAGCGAGACTTCAAGTGAGTTGGTAGGAGCTAGGAATAGTGTATCTGGGTAGGTGTTGGTGAGGTAGTCTGTTGGACGAGTGTTCGAGCTTGGGATTTTACTCGCTAGATTCTTTCCTATGGTGGAGAAGAAAACATTAAGTCTGTTTGCTGTCTCAGTTGGTGAGAGTAGGGGTTCGTCTGTTTTTGATAATTTGATGGTATTGTTCGTGGATATCTTTTTATTTCCTAGAATTGTAGATAGGGTTTTCCAGGTCTTTTTCATATCACCTTTTACAGTCTGGAGTCTGTTCTCATAATACAATTTTTTGGACCTTCTTATTAGGCTAGTAAGGATTGATGAGTAGCGTTTGGATTGTTATCTGGTTATTAGACCCCTTCTATATTGTTTTTCATATTGATGCCTCTTGTTTATGGATATAAGGATGCTGGGTGTTAGCCAGGGATTGTTAAGTCTCTTAGCTGTGATCTGTTTAGTTTTTTTCGGGCAATGTCTGTTATAGAGGTTGTGTGTTTTTTTAAGAAAGTTCTTGATGCATTCATTAGTATCTGAATGTGTTTCCAATTCATTAAGCCAGTCAATTTTCGTCATAGCTGATATAAAATTATTAACAGCAGACTCATTATGTAGTCTGAAGGTAACTTTTGCAATTTCTTGGGGCAGAATGCCTAGGTTAGTTATGAGAAAGGTAGGGTAGTGGTCTGTGGTGTTTTCTGTGATTATGCCTGATTTTAGAGGGGATATTGTGTTAGTCCAGATGTGGTCTAGTAACGAGGTACTATTATCGGAGATTCTTGTAGGTTTTGATATTGTTGGTAGTAATAAGCAGTTGCTCATAGTGTTTGTGAATTCAGTTACCTGCGGGTCTTGGTCATGTAGGAGATTTATGTTGAAATCTCCTGTGAGCAGCAAATGATCTTTGTTAAGGCGTGAATCGATTATCAGGTTTCCTAGTTTTTCACTAAAGTGGCGGATGTTTGACTGTGGTAATCTGTAGATGTTTATCACTGTGAGGGGTTTTTGCAGGTCTTTTGATTTAAATTTAGCTATAATATATTCTCCATGTTCATCCCTTGTACAAGAGTTTTTGATACATTCGAGTTGATCTTTATAATATATTGCTGTTCCACCCCCTCGCTGGTCTGTCCTACAGTTGTGAATGGCTGTGTAACCTGGGATGGCATAGACACCTGTAGTATCAGGCTTTAGCCAGGTCTCAGTGAGTGTGATGATTGACATATTGGACTGTAGGGATTGGAATAGTGCTGTGAGGTCATCATAATGTTTGCTCAAAGATCTAACATTGTAATTGAAGATAGTTAAGTTATTGTTGGCTCTGAGTAATGTCTTTGCTTGATCAGCTGTGTAATAGTTACAGTTGCTGTTGGAGTCATGTAAGTCATTTAATAATAGGTTGATATCAGGATCAATGCCTGTAATCATAGGATTTAGTGTGATTCTATAACTAGACTTGAGAACAATAGATTATGCTAAACTTAATGATATGGTATTAGATTAAAGTCTTACTTGCTAATGGATTAAAACAATTATGTGCAAGTGTTTACAGGAATTTTTACAGTGATATAGGATATTTGAATAATGTTAATGATATACAGTGGTACCTCGAGTTACGATATTTTTTCGTTCGAGAATGCTGTTCAAGTGCCATTACCAAACGAATTTATCCCCATAAGGAATAATGTAAAATAGACTAGTCCTTTTACACCCCCAAAAATATACTTACAAAAGCATTTAAAAAAATAAACTTACATAAAAGGGCGATTTTGGGGACCATCGTAACTAGAGGTACCACTGTACTAATTTAACTGTCTAATGAATGGTTAGAACAACTTCAATGACTAGTATTAAATTGGTATGGAAAAAGAAATTTTTGATTCAATATTGCACTGGTTGAGACTTTTAGTATATGAAAGGCAATAAGAGGTTAATGAATGCAAGGGGCTAATGAACTAGTAGTTGAAACAGATTTGACTAATATTAAAAGTAGTTTTGATTAAATTGAAGTTAATAAAGTGACTGAAGTTGGCTAATGGTAAAAGGTATTTATAAAATATAAGTACAGTGGACCCCCGGTGTTCGTCCTGCTCAAAACAGGCCCTTTTATGTAAGTTTATTTTTTTAAATGCTTTTATAAGTGTAGTTTTGGGGGTCTAAAAGGACTAGTCTATGTTACATTATTTCTTAAGGGAATAAATTCGGTTGGTAATGGCACTTAAACAGCATTCTGTTACGAAAAATGGACGAACACCGGGGGTCCACTGTAAATGATTGAACTTATCAGGTAGTTGCTTATAAAAGAAATACAGTGGACCCCCGAGTTTCGTAAAAACTTCACTCCTGAAGTCTGCTCAAGTGCCATTACCGAACGAATTTACCCCCTTAAGAAAAAATGTCACATAGGTTAGTCTATTTCAGACCCCAAAAATACTTTTCCATAAGCACTTACAATATTATACTTACATAAATGTACGATTTCCGGGGTTTACGAAACTCGGGGGTCCACTGTACAGTGGACCCCCGAGTATCGTAATTAATCCGTTCCAGGAGCTATTACTTAACACGAAGTTTACGAAATTCGAACCATTATTTCCCATAAGAAATAATGTAAATACAATTAATCCGTTCCACAAAAAAATATTCATGCAAAATAATTAAAAACGATATATATATATATATACATTTACTTACCTTTATTGAAGAGTTGCAGGCATCTGGAAGGTAGAGTTGCTGACAGGGGCAGGGAGTTAGTGGTTGGAAGGGGAATCCCCCTCCAAAAGGACTTCAGGTAACAAGTCCCTCTCTGGGGTTACTTCCCTTCTTGGTATTTTAATGCCACTAGGACCAGCTTGAGAGTCACTAGACCCCTGCCTGGTGAAATTACTGTCCACAGTCCTCTGTTTCTGGCGACTTTTCAACACTTTCCTGAAGTGCAACATGGCTCTGTCACTGAAGTGGCTGCACAGAAGGCTCATTTCAGCTTGCTCAGGGTGGTGTCTTTCAACAAATGTCTGCAACTCATTCCACTTTGTACACATCTCCTTAAGCACTGAAGAAGGCACCTCCTTCTGTCTCTCACCCTCCTCCTGTGAAGCAATAACCTCAGCTGTGGTCTGTTGCTGTTCCAGATGAAGCTCTTGCAGCTCTTCAGTTGTTAGCTCTACCCTGTGCTCCTCCACCAACTCTTCCACATCCTCACCACTCACCTCCAACCCCAGCCTGTTCCCCAATGCCACAATATCTTCCACAACAGGCACAGGGTCGTCAGGGTCAGGGTCAGCCTCAAATCCTTCAAAATCCCTCTGTTGGACACAACCTGGCCACAATGGTCTCCAAGCAGAGTTCAAAGTCCTGGAAGTCACTCCCTCCCAAGCCTTACCTATAAGGTGTATGCAATGCACAATATTGAAGTGATCTTTCCAGAACTCTCTTAGGGTCAATGCAGTGTCTGAGGTCACATCAAAGCACTTCTGAAACACTGCTTTGGTGTACAGTTTCTTGAAGTTTGCAATGACCTGCTGGTCCATGGGCTGGATGAGAGGAGTGGTGTTAGGAGGCAAGAACTTCACTCTGATGAAATTAAACTTGTCAGACAAACACTCTTGCAAGTTGTGAGGGTGAGCAGGAGCATTGTCCAGTACCAGGAGGCACTTGAGTGGCAATTTCTTTTCCAAGAGGTATTTCTTCACACTAGGGCCAAACACTCTAGTCACCCATTCTTGAAAATCTCCGTAGTGACCCATGCCTTGGTGTTAGCCTTCCAATGCACACACAAATTATTCTTGTCAACACTGTGATTCCTGAAGGGTCTGGGATTTTCTGCGTGATACACCAGTAAAGGCTTCACTTTAAAATCACCACTGGCATTGGCACACATCATAAGAGTTAGCCTGTCTTTCATAGGCTTGTGTCCTGGCTGTGCCTTTTCCTCCTGAGTAATGAAGGTCCTGTTGGGCATTTTCTTCCAAAACAGGCCTGTTTCATCACAGTTAAACACTTGTTGGGGGAGGAATTGTTCAGCCTCTACTAACCCCTTAAATTCACTCACAAACTTTTCAGCTGCACATTTGTCTGAGCTGGCTGCCTCACCATGTCTCACAACACTGTGTATGCCACTACATTTCTTAAACCTGTCAAACCAGCCTTTGCTGGCTTTAAAATCACTCGCCTCACCACTGGTTCCAGGCATTGTCTTGACAAGATCTGCGTGCAACTTCCTTGCCTTTTCATAAATTATCGTAATGGAAATACTATCACCCGCTCTCTGTTTTTCGTTGATCCACACCAACAACTTCTCAACCTCATCCACTGTTTTCGATCTATTTTTCGTTAACTTATCAACCTCTTTTGCAACATTAGCTTCCTTGATCTCATTTCTCTTTGCCAGGATAGAGCTGATAGTAGATGGGGTTTTCTTGTACATCCTGGCAAGCTCACTCAGACGTACGCCACTCTCATATTTTTCTATAATCTCTTTCTTCAGTTCGATGGTGTTCCTCACTTTCTTTACCACAGGGGTGCCACTAGGAAGCTTCTTTGGACCCATGGTGACTTATTTCACAGTGACAATCACTAAACCACCAAAAAAGACACCAAATATATTGTGAATGTTTGAAAGAGCGCGCTGGGTAGTGTTCACTGGCGGCATCCTGCGTCCTGCGCAGGCGCGGAGCAGGCGGACAGATCTAATACGTTACGAAACACGAGCCAGTTTATGATTCTCGAAATCGAAAAAAGCTTACGAAACACGATGTTTACGAAATAAGAACCTTACGAAACTCGGGGGTCCACTGTATAAAGTAAGTCACATACACAATGAGGTAGTTGTTTGAATTTAAGAATACAATTAAGCAAATAAAGTGACTGAAAGTTGACTGAAATTTGCTAATGGTAAACAGTATTTATAAAATATAAGTAAATGATTGCATTTATCAGGTAATTGCTTATAAAGGAAATATAAAGTAAGTCACATACACAATGAGGTAGTTGTTTGAATATAAGAATACAATTAAGCAAATAAAGAAACTGAAATTTGCTTTTGGTAAAGGTATTTAAAAGTATGAGTAAATAATTGCACTTATTTGGTAATAGCTTATAAGAAAAAAATAAACTAAGTCACATACACAATAAGGTAGTTGTTTGATTATAAAAATATAAAAAGAAAAACAAAAGTGAAAAGGTTGTAATTAAATTTCAAGTAAAAAGTAATTACTAATATTGTAAATAGATAGGGTTGGGAAAAGGTAATGATAGATTTGTATTAAAAATAAAAAAATAAAAGTAAATGGTTACAGATAAGTTAAAAGATATATATATATATAGTAAAATAGGTTGTACAATTATATTTAGTGGGAAATTTAATATAGTGAGGTAGCAGATTATTAGAACAAATATTAAGTTAATTACATTAATATACAATCAGTTTTGTGAGAAATGTAAGATTGTGAGGTTGCAGTTACTAGTACAGCTGTTGCACTAACGCAGACTAAGGATTAGGTCATTGAAATTGTTCAGTCTCTGTAAGGTTAGCATCTCGAAGGAATGTGGACAGTTCATTTTCATTCGTGATATAGTAAGCACGGCCTACATTTGTTTTCTTAACTAGGATTTTCCCTTCCCGTGTGAAGCACTGGTGGATTATGTCATTATTCTCACGTTTAAGCTTTCTTACTCTGTATAGGAGGTTCTGACGTTTTTTTGTGAGGCACTCGTTTACATAGAGATCTTTTTTTGCACTAATTGATGTTTTAATAAGATCGGTTTTACTGTCTATCGTGTGAAATCTAAGCATAACACTCTTTTTACTACCTTGTGTGCCAAGTAATCGTGATTCTGTTATTTCAGATGCTGGTACTACTAAATTTAAGTGGTCTTTTATGGTCTGAAGAGCAGCATCTTTGCAGTTGGTATGGTTTATGCCACTTGGAAAGAGTGCACTGCTAATTATTACTGCGCTGGATAACTTATCTTGCTCATTTTTATCTTCTTGGTTAGAAAAATAGTCAGTCAGCTGGGTATCCATGTTGGTCTTCCAGTTCTTGACAGCATCTTTAACCTTCGTGTTTAGGGATGTTATTTGGTCTGTATGGCTGGCTATGACTGATTGGAGGGTTTTTCCCAAAATCAGCCATTCCAGCTGATGTAAACTTCTGCTCAAAGCTTAGGAGCTTGCTTTCTAGGTGGGCTAACTTTGTTTCATGCTTAGATAGTGTTGTACTAAGATTCATGTTTTCCTCAGTTAAGGTGGTGATGTATGACTTAAGAGTGACAGGATCATTTGTCATACCTGAGATCATTTCAGATGGGTCAAATCCTTTGAAGGCAGTGTGGTTTGAGGGAGATTCAGTCATGATTGGTGTTGTTGCTGTCCCGTCGCATGGGTGGTGGTTGAGGAGGCAGGAGTCAGGAGGTATGATAAAATAGTACTTCACTGTGAAGCTATTATCAACTCAACAGCTTATTTATCTATCACAATTCATCTAATATGACATAATACACAATATAAATAACATAAAAACCTGATATACACTCTAGAATGAATAAAATATGTATGTCATTATGAATGTGGTGGCTGGGAAGGATGGTGGTGGCGAGCATTCTCGCTACAGCTGTGAAAACATCTTCCCATTCTTTCCTCCTTCAGACGTGTTAGTATAAGAGAAACGGAGTTTGTAATGCTATCTGCATTAGATCACTTCCAGTACTCACCTAATTCACCTAATTGTGGTTGCAGGGTCGAGACTCAGCTCCTGGCCCCCCCTTTTCGCTGTCTGCTACTGGGTCTCTGCTCTCCCTGCTCCATGAGCTTTATCATACCTTATCTTAAAACTATGTATGGTTCCTGCCTCCACTATATCTTTCTCTAGACTATTCCACTTCCTGACTACTCTGTGGCTGAAGAAATGCTTCCTGACATCCCTTTGACTCATCTGAGTCCTCAGCTTCCAGTTGTGTCCCCTTGTTTCTGTGTTCCCTCTCTGAAACATCCTGTCACTGTCTACCTTGTCAATTCCCGCAGTATTTTGTATGTCGTTATCATGTCTCCTCTGACCCTTCTTTCCTCCAGTGTTGTTAGTCCTATTTCCCTCAATCTTTCTTCATAAGACAGACCCTGAGTTGTGGAACTAACCTTGTAGCAAACCTTTGCACTTTCTCTAGTTTCTTTACGTGCTTGACCAGGTGTGGGTTCCAGACTGGTGCTGCATATTCTAGTATGGGCCTGACGTACACGGTATACAGTGTCTTGAATGATTCCTTGTTAAGGTAACGGAACGCTAATCTTAGGTTTGCCAGTCGCCCATATGCTGCCGCAGTTATCTGGTTGATGTGTGCCTCCGGAGACGTGCTTGGCGTTGAAGCTGCCAGTCAGCTTCAAGTAGTGAACACAAATCGTACGTGTCAGGCTGGTAACAGCAACAACAACAACTGGTTTGTTTACAAAACTCCCTCCCGAACCTTCATTTAATCTTGTTTACTCACCACTGCCTCTACCACCACTGCCTCTCACCACTGCCTCTCACCACTGCCTCAACCACCACTGCCTCCTCACCACTGCCTCTCACCACTGCCTCTACCACCACTGCCTCTACCACCACTGCCTCTACCACCACTGCCTCTACCACCACTGCCTCTCACCACTGCCTCTACCACCACTGCCTCTCACCACTGCCTCAACCACCACTGCCCTCACCACTGCCTCTACCACCACTGCCTCTCACCACTGCCTCAACCACCACTGCCTCTCACCACTGCCTCTACCACCACTGCCTCTACCACCACTGCCTCAACCACCACTGCCTCAACCACCACTGCCTCAACCACCACTGCCTCTACCACCACTGCCTCTACCACCACTGCCTCAACCACTACTGCCTCTCACCACTGCCTCTACCACCACTGCCTCTACCACTGCCTCAACCACCACTGCCTCAACCACCACTGCCTCTACCACCACTGCCTCTACCACCACTGCCTCTCACCACTGCCTCTACCACTGCCTCACCACTGCCTCTCACCACTGCCTCAACCACCACTGCCTCTACCACCACTGCCCTCACCACTGCCTTAACCACCACTGCCTCAACCACCACTGCCTCAACCACCACTGCCTCTACCACCACTGCCTCTCACCACTGCCTCAACCACCACTGCCTTCACCACTGCCCTCGCCACTGCCCACCACCACGGCCTCTCACCACTGCCTCAACCACCACTGCCTTTTCACCACTGCCCTACCACTGCCTCACCATGCCTCTACCACCACTGCCTCCCCTTAATGAACAAACCCAAACAATTATAATTGGGTGAAATGTCTGGATGAGGTGCAGGGTATTGTTCTCTCGAGTGTCAAAGGTACTGGCTCCCCAAGCGCCTGGGCGGAAAGGTGATGGACACATTGTTCGAATCGTGATTTTTTGTTCGATGACGATATCATTTTCTTGTTCTAATGACATTTTCGACTGCCGAGCCGTTGCGGGGTCCACTGTATACTACATTGCATTACTTTTCTCACGGGCCCAAATGTTACGAAAAAAAGAAAATAATAAAAAAACAAGAAATCTCGAATGGAAGTAAAAAAAATTTTAAAGGAGCGCATTCGGCTTTTATATGAGCCATTTTCCTCCAGCTTTCGCTCCATATCTCGGAAATAACACAAAATTTTGTTTTAGGATAAAAAAATCAAAAAAATAATCTTAACTTTTTGGTAAGTTTTTTTTTTTTTTTTTCAATTTTTTGCAAACGGAGGCACTCAGGTTTGGGGGTTGGCAGTAAAGGGGGTTAATAGCATTATTATAATTATGAAAAGTGATAAACCAGTAAGGTACTTGAAGAATATCAAACTTATTTGATCCAAGAATGTCTTTGCAGTACAGTGGTCCCTCGGTTTTGTGCATCTCCAAACTGAACATTTTTTGGGGTTTTTTTCGAAAGTGCTGTTGCAAGGTGTTTTTTTGGGGATCTAAAATAGACTAACCTACGTGACATTATTTTTTAGGAAGAAATTCGTTCGGTAATGGCACTTGAGCAGCATTCTGGCTTTTTTGGTAAAAAACCGGGGACCACTGACTTGGGTATCTTTATTGAAAACGTTTACCACACAGTGGTTTACGTCCAAAAGAAGAATCTGAAGACCAAAGGGGTTGAGGTAATCAGTCCCCCAACCTTGATCAATGTTGTGTCCATCAAGAAAAGAATACAGCATATGTGCGGAATACATATACCGTAGGCAGGAAGGGGCAGCAGCTGGTGGTGTCATTTGACCAATGTGGAAGTAGGTCGTTCCCCAAGGGTTAGGAAGGGAAAAATTCCCCGTATTAAGATACCAAGATGTTGCAGTTCAAGGGTGAGATAAATGGTTCAAAGAACCGACAAGTTGATAAATTAGATACATTTGCAACACTTGGGTATTTTTTTTTAGGAAATGTTTCGCCACAAGGGGGTTCATCAGTCCCCAAAGAAAAATCAAAAACAGGGGAAATTTTTCACTTGCCTAACCCTTGGGCACGACCTACCTTACATTGGTCAAATGTGGCACCCCACGACTCCCCCCTGCCTCGGTATAAAAAGCTACTTCTTGTATATGTTTTTCTTTTCGATTGATGGACTGAAACATTGACCAAGGTGAGGGACTGATTACCTCAACTCTTCCTGTTCTTCACGATTCTTCTTTGTATGGACTGATGAAGCACGGTGGTGAAACGTTTCTTCAATAAAGATACCCCTGGTTTGATATGTGTCTAATTTATCAACTTGTCGGTTCTCTGAACCATTCATCTACATGACAACAATAAGTTGAGTGATCTGGTATGACAAAGTTGAATATCATGGAGACAAAGTTGAATGATCATGGTATGACAAAAAAGTTGAGTGACTGGAGATAACAAAAGTTGAGGATCATGGAGACAACAGTGTTGAGGATCATGGATGACAACGTGTTGAGGATCATTATGACACAATAAGTTGAGTGATCGGTATGACAACAATAAGTTGAGTGATATGGGACAACAGAAGTTTAGTGATCATGGTATGACAACAATAAGTTGAGTGATCATGGAGACAACAATAAATTGAGTGATCATGGAGACAACGTAAGTTGGTGATCATGATAGACAACAGTAAGTTGGTGATCTGGGATGACAACAGTAAGTTGAGTGATCATGGTATGACAACAGTAAGTTGAGTGATCATGATATGACAACAGTGTTGAGTGACTGGGATGACAACAGTAAGTTGAGTGATCATTATGACAACAATAAGTTGAGTGATCTGGTTGCAAAAAGTGTATGGTATGACAACAATAAGTTGAGTGATCATGGTATGACAACAATAAGTTGAGTGATCATGGTATGACAACTATGTTGAGTGATATGGTTTACAACAATGTTAGTGTTCATGGTATGACAACAGTAAATTAGTGATCGGGGATACAATAAGTTGAGTGATCGTGGTATGACAACAGTAAGTTGAGTGATCGGGGATGAAAAAGGTTGAGTGATCATGGTAGACAACAGAAGTTGAGTGATCATGGTATACAACAGTAAGTTGAGGATCATGGAGGGCAACAGTAAGTTAGTGATCATGGTATGACATGAGACTAAGTTGTGTCACCAAGAGTCATCCATTATCAGTAATCCCCTATTTTATGTAGCAATGTCTTATGGGGAAACACTGTCTTATAGTAAACACTGTCTTATAGTAACACAGTCTTATAGTGAACAACTGTCTTATAGTGAACACACAGTCTTATAGTGAAACACTGTTTTAAAGTGAAATACTTATAGTGAACACACTGTTTTAAGTGAAACACTATCTTATGGGAACACACTGTCTTATAGTGAAACTATGTCTTATAGTGAAACCATATTAAAAATCACACCATCTATAGTGGACCTTCTTATAGTGAAACACTGTCTTATAGTGAGACACTGTCTTATGTGAACACACTGTCTTATAGTGAACACACTGTCTTATAGTAACACACTGTCTTATAGTAACACAGTCTTATAGTAAAACACACTATCTTATAGTGAGCACACTATCTTATAGTGAAACACTTATAGGAGACACTATTTTACAGTAACACAGTCTTATAGTAACACACTATTTTATAGTAAAAACACTATTTTATAGTGAACACACTATCATAGTAGGGGAGGAAACACTGGGATGTCTCCTTAAGACAACTGATGTCACTGTTCACCTAGAGTAAAATGGTACCTGGGTGTTAGCCGACTGGTGGGTCGATCCTGGGGGATGAAATTAACCAAATTGCCTGAAATTATGTAAAAACCAGGGTCTTTCTATATAGTATGTCATTGATATCAGCCGTGGTGTGTATGTTGTATCATGTACTGTTATTATAGTGAGAACTGTGTACCACCACTGTCACACATGTTATATAGGAGTGAAGGAAAGGGGTTTTTTAGTTTGGTGCTGTTGGAATGGAAAGGTAAAATTTTTTGAAAGAATTAGGGGAAAAAATTGGGGCCCGACTGTATGTAATTAGGTATCATTTAACCCTTTGGGGGTCCCAAAGGGGGCTCTCTGAAACTCGTTCTCAGGGTCCACGAATTTAAAAAAAAAAAAATGGTTTTCTTATGAAATGATAGAGAATCTTTTTTCCCAAACTAAGCCACAAAATTATGAAATTTGATCAAAAATAACGGGAAATTTTGTTTTAAGAGGGTATCCATGACATTTATGCACGGGATTTTGCCCACTTTACCCATTTTCGGAAAAACCAATGTTTCAGTCTACTAAAATTTTAGCTATTTCGCAAACCCTTTCTATCGATTGAGTACAAAAAACCGCCTATTTACCAATTTCAACTACCCAAAAAAGTGGTCAGAAAATGGCAATTTGGCCAATTTTACACAAATTTCAAATGATGCCAATTTTAAAATAGAGTCCATAATGACAAGGCATACATTCCTGGCATAAAATAACATCTTTCTGTTCATTAGTCACGTCTCCAGGCCCCTCTTACATTACTTTTGCTTTCCATTTTGAATTTTTATTCTCACAAAAAAAAAAAAGATTTATGTTATGTATACAACGCATCATTGTAAAAAGGGTTTTAAAAATATCACCCAATTTGTGCAAGAATATTAGACTCTCCAGTTGTGTGTATTGATGCATGGGGGAGTTTACTTTCAACATCGGCCAAAATCAACTTTTTTGCTATTTTACGCCAGTTTCGGGGACGTATCGTGAAACCAGTCAAAATTATCTCTATTTCTGTAATATATTATCTATTCTATAAAATGAGACTAAAAAAACGAGAATAAAAGATAAATACCACGAAAATAGTGAAAATTCACTTTTTTAAACCAAAAAACACGGTCAGGGGTTTTTTTTTTTTCCTCATTATTCATGTGTGGCGGGAATTTTTTTATACTGCGACACTGACCGCATAGACCCATTCTATCACAGCTGGCCCCAACAGCCTGTTTCGTTGATTTGGGGCCGCTAGAATTTGGCGTTCTAGACGTCAAAAACCACAGTGCGTAAAACGTATTTGGAAAAACCCCAAAAGGGGTTTAAAATTAATTCAAAAGAAAGGTCAACAAAAAAATGGCTTTAGAGATGAGGGAAAAGTTGAATGAGATTTTATAGAAATTTTCCAAAATGGTTTGGATTTTTTTTATTAGTTTTTTCCATGTCACTTAAAACATCAAATTTAATTGTTTTTAAATTTATTTTCATTTTGAACAAAAAACCTTCAGGTAATGTTTTTAAGGTTTTTTAAAAACCAAGTCCTGATTTTCTTACAGATTTGCATCAGAAATACATATAAAAAAAAACTAAATGCCGGGGGCAGGGGGTATAACCCCCTTTTCGTATAAATTATTAAAAATAAGAAAAAATTTATAAAGTGGAATGTTTGAAGTGTGGGATTTCGAGATATAAGAAAAAGCGTTGCCAGTGAAAGAATGAAAGGGTTGATGCCTGGGGCTAACAAAAAAGAGTTGAAGGGGTAGGGGGGTTTAGGGGGGGAAATCTGAGAGAGAACTAAGGAAGGGGGAGCAATAATGTTGAAGGATCCATTATGGAAAATAATAATAAGTTTTTTTTAAAACGCATCCTAGCTGCATCAAGCATTTTTACTACAGTGGGAACCTTTGGGACTCAAACAACCCTTTCAGTGTTTTTTACGTACTATATGTCTTAGACTACGGGCGTATAGTACGCATAAATTTCTACGCCCCAAAACAAGGAAAAAAGGGTGGTAGGCCTAGATGTGAGGAATGGGGCTGTGCGGCAGTGTGCGAGTATAAAAAACCCCGGCCCCGTGCATAATCAGGAAAAACCCAACCTGTTTTTGATTTAAAACAGTGACTTGCAGTCTATTTTCATATGGTATTTAGGACTGTATTCTCGTTTTTTGGTTCATTTGATAGAATTGAAGATATATTATAGAAATAGAGATAATTTTGTTTGGGTTTTCCCTAATAAAAGTACCTTGAAATTGAGCGCAAAAGAAAAATGTTCGATTTTGCCGATGTTAAAGGGTAAACAAATCACACCATGACCCAAAACACGCCAACTGGAGAGTCTAATATTTTTGCAAAGGGGTTGATATTATTTATACTATTACAAATAAAAGAAGATTTGTAAAAAACGACTGTTTGGGATATGAGAAAACATCAGATTTTTAATATTTATTATATTATTAAATAAAAAAACATATACTCTTAATAAAAACATAAAACTAATAATCTGTGTAAAAACATATTTACACAAAATCATAGTACAAGATAAAATCACAAAAATACATTTAGTGAAGTGTCAAGTCGCTCCATCTTCTAGTGTCACGCAGGACACTACCACACCTTGTCATGAAACCCCTTTCCCACCGTGTCCTCAGACACCCTTGTCTCTGTCTTATGGCACGATAGGGGTTCCACGCACCCGTTCCCTGTGCCATAAACCCCCCGCTGTGTCACACGACATTTGTGCCACCTGGCACCCCCCCGTATCATGAAACATTTAAATTTAAAGCCTTTGCACCGTTAGACACCCCAAATAAAAAACTCAACCTGTCGTGCCATCGCCACAAACTCTCTGACTACACCACTAAAAACCCCACCCCGGTTAAAAACTGGGGAAAACAACCCAGGTACATCGTCGCAGGTACATCAGATTCTGGTGACCTTCCCGTTTCCCCTTGTTGTAGGCTATCACCAGCACCCACTGCATGAGTCTGCAACCCCACGAGGCAATGGCAACCCCAGTAATATGTCGGAGCTTGTCACCAGCCCACACTGCAACCCCATGCAGGTCTGACTGACGAACTCCAGTAGTATATCAGGGAGCTTGTCACCAGCACCACACTGCAATCTCATGCAGGTCTGCTGCAACCCAGTAGTATATCAGCAGCTGGTGGACTCTCCATGTTGAATAGGGAGAGTTCAGACACTGTCAGTCAACCCGGGCCCGGCAGTCAAACATTAGGTCTGATGACGAACCCCCTGCTGCCGGCCGGTGGGGAAATTACCTAACTACCATTGTTAGGAGGGGGCCTAACACCCCACCACAAAATGACCGACACAAAAGATTCAGGTACTACGTAATATAGATTTTATCCCAAACAGTCATTTCCCGGACAAACAAAGACCCCGGGACGGGCCCTTTTTAACAAAAAAAAGAAGCATTTGTATTTTTTTGGGGGATATAAAAATATGTTTTTTATTTATTATATTATTATTAATAAAAAAAACATATACAGTGGTCCCTAAGTTAATATTTTTCGTTGAGAAGCTTTTCAATGCCATTACAAACAAATTTTTCCCCCCAAAGGAATAATGAAAAATAGACTAGCCCTTTTACCCCCAAAAATATACTTACAAAAATTTAAAAAAAAAACTTACATAAAAGGGCGTTTTTGGGCCATCGTTGAGGTAACTGTACCTTAATAAAAACATATAATCTAATAATCTTTTAAAAACATATTTAAAAAAAATCATAGTACAAAAAAAAATCACAAGCAAAATCAAGCATTTAGTGAAGTGTCAAGTCGCTATCTTCTAGTTCCCCAGGACACTACCAACCTTGTCATGAAACCCTTTTCCCACCGTGTCCTCAGACACCCTTGTCTCTGTCTTAGGGCACGATAGGGGGTTCCCGCACCCTTTCTCCCTGTGCCATAAGACTCCCCCCTGTGTCACACGACACCCTGTGCCACCTGGACGCCCCTGTATCATGAACACATTCTAAATTTAAAACCCTTTTGCCCCGCAGACACCCCAAATACACGACTAACCGTTCGTGCCACGACAAACTCTCTCTGACTACACCACAAAAACCCTGACACCCCAGACAATCTCCGGTAAACAATCTGGTAATCGCCAGGTACATCGCGCAGGTACATCGCGCGGGGTCCCCCCCCAGGTAATCGAGATTCTGGTGACCTTGCCGCTCTCCTTTTGTGGATCAAAGCACCACCCCATGAGTCTGCAATTTTACGCAGGTCTGACGGGCGAACTCCGTAGTAGTCAGGAAGCGTCACCAGCACCACACCAACCTATGCAGGTCGACGCAACTCCAGTATTTTCAGGGAGTTTTCCCCAAGCACCACACTGCAATCCATGCAGGTCATGGAACTCCAGAGTATATCGAGCTGGTGGATCTCCATTTTGGAATGGGAGAGTCTCATGACACTGTCACAACCCGGGCCCGCAGTCAAACATCAGGTCTGATGCGAACCCCTTTGACTGCCGGCCGGTGGGTAATTACCTAACTACCATTGTTGGGTGGGGGCCGAAATAAAATTTTTAGAATGATGCAGTAGTAAAAAACAGAAAATCTTCTATTTTTTTTTGAGAATAAAATTCAAAAGGGGAAAAAAGTAATGAAAGAGATGCCGGGGAAATGACAAAGAACATATACAATGTTATTTTATGCCAGGAATGTCTGTCTTGTTTTTCTGAATCCCATTTTAAAATTTGGCATCTTTTGAAATTTGTGTGAAATTAGCCAAACTGCCAATTTCTGACCACTTTATTGGGTAGTTGAGTTTCTTGCTCAATCGATAGAACAAAAGAAATTTTACAAATGCTATAATTTTGTAGCTGAAAAATGCATTTGGGCCAATTGTTTGAGTAGGGGGCTGTTGAAAAACCAGGGTTCCCCAAAGGGGTGATTGGTGGAATGATGAAAAAGAGTAGTAAGAGAAAAAATTTAAAACAGTGGACCCGCTTATTGGAATCCCTTCCAGAAGCTCGGGCCCAAAAGCGAAATGGTAAAAAAAAGAAAAAAATTTCCCATAAGAATTAATGAAAAACAATTAACCGTTCCAGACAAAATATCAACAAAAAAAAATTTTTTTTAAGATTAACTATAGTTTTACATAAAAAAACAATGAGAACTAAATAAAAAAGACTAAAAAAAAGGATAAATGAAATTTTAAAATTATTACATACCTTTATTGAAGGAGTGGAGAGTATTGTTTGGAGACAGAAAAAATACTGCATCAATAAGTAAAATCAACCTACATACAGCTTTTTATCTATCACAACATCTAATATGACATAATAAAAATATAAACAAAATAAAAACCCATATACCTCTAGAATGAATAAATATGTATTACGTATGTGGCTAGTGGTGGGGCGGCGGGAGTTCGTTTGGAGCGGGACAAATGCCCTTTTAATATGACAAATATCACCACTACAGCTTTTTATCTATCACAGTTCATCAATATGACATAAAAAACAATATTAATAACATAGAAACATGACACATCTTTGAATGAATAAAATATTCTTTTAAAATGTCAAAGTGGTGTGTTGTTTGTTGTTGGGTGTAAAAGGGGCCCTGAAAGATAACCCTTTACATAATGGTGGTAAGGGCAGCGGGGAAACGGTGTTGTCAGTCCCCTATCTTCAAACAGCAAAGGAGAAGTCGTTGTATTTTTCTATCACTTAATCGCTTAACTTACTTGCACACTGTTAATGCTACACTTTATCACTGGCTGGCACTACAGCCTTTATTGACTCCTGCTGCTTTAGTATCAAATATTGTAGAATCACTGAAGAAGGAATTCTTCCCTCTCACCCCTTTTTCCCAAAAGGTCTGGCACTTGAACTTTTTTTGGCCCCATGATGGCTTTTTATATAGTCAATAAACAAGCCCCAAAAATGAATGAATGAATGGATGAACATGCAGAGTATTCCACTCAACAAGAGAGAGAGACAAGGAGTGGACACGCGTGAGGAAGTGGGCCCCCGGCGGGTTGGCCCTCCACCCCGGGCCAAAAAGCAAAACGGGCCCAAAAACCGGGAAACCGAAAAAACCGGGCCCATAAGGTTTGGGCCCAAAAAAAGGAACGGCCGAAAGTGAGGGGCCACTGTATGAAAAGGTTTTTCAAAGTAGAAGTGATACAAGGAAGAAGGGGAAAGAAAGAAAAAAGGAGGTTAAGAGAGTGGGAAGAATGAAAAGGAGAGCAAAAGAGAGGGGGAGATGCTGTCAACAAAATTTTGTTTAGAATAAGAAAAAATTTTGGAGGGAAAATTTTAAATTAGAAAACTTTAAAAACGAATGGATTTGAAGTTAAAAATATAAGAGGGAGTTGGGGGAACTGTACACCTAATATGGTACTGTACACCATTACAATAGTGTACACCTAATACAGTATGTACACTAAAAAGTAGTGTACACCTAAGAATGTGTACACCTAATATGGTACTGTACACGTAATATGGTACTGTACACCTATTACAATAATGTACACTTATAAAGTAGTTTCACTATTTATACTGTACACCTATTCAATGGACACCCAATATGGGCTTCCCTATTCAATAGTGTCCCTAATATGGGATTTTCCCAACAATAGTGTATACCTAATACATAGTGTACACCTAATATGGTACTGTACACCCATTACAATAATGTACACTTCATAAAGTATGTACACCAATATAGTACTGTACACCTATTACAATAGGGACACCTAATATGGTACTTTCACCCTTTTCAAAATTAATTATAAAGTGTGTACACCCAATATAGTCTGTACACCTATTACAATAGGGGACACCAATTGGTACTTCACTATTACAATAGTGTACATTTAAAATGGTACTGTATACCAT
>WNWK01033035.1:0-2500 GCA_009830355.1 Cherax destructor
TGAGTATAGTGTTGTAGTCAGTGGTGTAACTCTGGTGTGCTGAGTATAGTGTTGTAGTCAGTGGTGTAACTCTGGTGTGCTGAGTATAGTGTTGTAGTCAGTGGTGTAATTCTGGTGTGCTGAGTATAGTGTTATAGTCAGTGGTGTAACTCTGGTGTGCTGAGTATAGTGTTGTAGCCAGTGGTGTAACTCTGGTGTGCTGAGTATAGTGTTGTAGTCAGTGGTGTAACTCTGGTGTGCTGAGTATAGTGTTGTAGTCAGTGGTGTAACTCTGGTGTGCTGAGTATAGTGTTATAGTCAGTGGTGTAACTCTGGTGTGCTGAGTATAGTGTTGTAGTCAGTGGAGTAACTCAGGTGTGCTGAGTATAGTGTTGTAGTCAGTGGTGTAACTCACCAACATGGTTAACACCAGCACTATGATAGTTGAGTGTGTTACTCAAGCCTGAGAATCTCGGGACACTAAAAGTGTATCACAACAGTCTACTTCATCAAGCTCTACAAATAATGTAGCTTAAATTTTTTTTTCAACAAGTCGGCCGTCTCCCACCGAGGTAGGGTGACCCAAAAAGAAAGAAAATCCCCAAAAAGAAAATACTTTCATCATCATTCAACACTTTCACCACACTCATACATAATCACTGTCTTTGCAGAGGCGCTCAGATACGACAGCTGAGAATAGTCCCTCCCAGCTCTCACTATCTCAGACCCCCCTTTAAAGTGCAGGCATTGTACTTCCCATTTCCAGGACTCAAGTCCAACTAAATCAATTAACTGGTTTCCCTGAATCCCTTCATAAAATATTACCCTGCTCACACGCCAACAGATCGTCAGGTCCCAAAAACCATTCGTTCTATTCACTCCTATCTAACACGCTCACACATGCTTGCTGGAAGTCCACAAAACCTCCTTTACCCCCTCCCTCCAACTTTTTCGAGGACGACCCCTACCCCCGCCTTCCTTCCCCAACAGATTTATACGCTCTCCAAGTCATTCTACTTTGATCCATTCTCTCTATATGACCAAACCACCTCAACAATCCCTCTTCAGCCCTCTGACAAATACTTTTAGTAACTCCACACCTCCTCCTAATTTCCACACTCCTAATTTTCTGCATAATAGTTACACCACACTTGCCCTTAGACAGGACATCTCCACTGCCTCCAGCCTCCTCCTCGCTGCAGCATTTGCAACCCAAGCTTCTCACCCATATAAGAGTGTTGGTACCACTGTACTTTCATACATTTCCTTCTTTGCCTCCTTAGATAACGTTTTTTGTCTCCACAGATACCTCAACGCACCACTCACCTTTTTTCCTTCATCAATTCTATGGTTAGCCTCATCCTTCATAAACCCATCCCAAATATCTGAAAACATTCACTTCTTCCATAATCCCTCTCTCCAATGTGATATCCAATTTTTCTTTATTTAAATCGTTTGATACCCTCATCACCTTACTCATATCTATATTCACTTTCAACTTTCTACCTTTACACACCCTCCCAAACTCGTCCACTAACCTTTACAACTTTTCTTTAGAATCTCCCATAAGCACAGTATCATCAACAAAAAGTAAATGTGTCAACTCCCATTTTGCATTTAATTCCCCATAATTTAATCCCACCCCTCTCCCCAACACCCTAGCATTTACTTCTTTTACAACCCCATCTATAAATATATTAAACAACCATGGTGACATTACACATCCCTGTCTAAGACCTACTTTTACCGGGAAGTAATCTCCCTCTCTCCTACACACCCTAACCTGAGCCTCACTATCCTCATAAAAACTCTTTACAGCATTTAGTAACTTACTACCTATTCCATACACTTGCAATATTTGCCACATTGCTCCCCTATCCACTCTATCATATGCCTTTTCTAAATCCATAAATGCAATGAAAACTTCCCTACCTTTATCTAATTACTATTCACATATATGCTTCAATGTACACACTTGATCTTCACATCCCCTACCCACTCTAAAGCCTCCTTGCTCATCTGCAATCCTACGCTCTGTCTTACCTCTAATTCTTTCAATAATAACCCTGCCATACACTTTACCTGGTATACTCAGTAAACTTATTCCCCTATAATACTTACAGTCTCTTTTATCCCCCTTCCCTTTATATAAAGGAACTAAACATGCTCTCTGCCAATCCCTAGGTACCTTCCCCTCTTTCATACATTTATTAAACAAAAATACCAACCACTCCAACACTATATCCCCCCTGCTTTTAACACTTCTGTCATGATCCTGTCAGTTCCAGCTGCTTTATCTCCTTTCATTCTACGTAATGCCTCACGCACCTCCCCCACACTCACATCCTGCTCTTCTTCACTTCTAAACGATGTGGAACCTTCCTGGCCAGTGCATGAAATTACCGCCTCCCTTTTTTTCATCGACATTTAAAAGTTCCTCAAAATATTCCCGCCATCTACCCAATACCTCCAGCTCCCCATCTACTAACTCCCCTACTCTGTTTTTAACTGACAAATCCAT
>WNWK01033035.1:7500-21455 GCA_009830355.1 Cherax destructor
GTCGTAGAGCCAGAAATGAATATGCACAGATCAGAAGGGAGGCCCAAAGACAGTACGAGAATGACATAGCAGCGAAAGCCAAATCTGACCCAAAGCTGTTGTACAGCCACATCAGGAGGAGAACAACAGTCAAGGACCAGGTGATCAGGCTGAGGAAGGTAGGAGGGGAGGTCACAAGAAATGACCGGGAAGTGTGTGAGGAGCTCAACATGAGATTCAAAGAAGTGTTCACAGAGGAGATAGAAGGGCCTCCAGAAAGGAGGAGAGGTAGGGTACACCATCAAGTGCTGGACACAATACACACAAATGAGGAGGAAGTGAAGAGGTTACTAAGTGAGCTAGATACCTCAAAGGCGATGGGGCCAGATAACATCTCTCCATGGGTCCTGAGAGAGGGAGCAGAGGAGATATGTGTACCCCTAACAACGATCTTCAACACATCTATCGAAACAGGGCAACTACCTGAGGTTTGGAAGACAGCAAATGTAGTTCCAATTTTTAAAAAAGGAGACAGGAACGTAGCACTAAACTACAGACCAGTGTCACTGACATGTATAGTATGCAAGGTCATGGAGAAGATAGTCAGGAGAAGAGTGGTTGAGCACCTAGAAAGGAATGAGCTTATCAACGACGGCCAACACGGTTTCAGGGACGGGAAATCCTGTGTCACAAACCTACTGGAGTTCTACGACAGGGTGACAGCAATAAGGCAAGAGAGAGAGGGGTGGGTAGATTGCATATTCTTGGATTGTAAGAAGGCGTTTGACACAGTTCCACACAAGAGATTAGTGCAGAAGCTGGAGGACCAGGCAGGGGTAACAGGGAAGGCACTACATTGGATCAGGGAATACCTGTCAGGAAGACAGCAGCGAGTCATGGTACGTGGCGAGGTGTCAGAGTGGGCGCCGGTGACGAGCGGGGTTCCACAGGGGTCAGTCCTGGGACCAGTGCTGTTTCTGGTATTTGTGAACGACATGACGGAAAGAATAGACTCCGAAGTGTCCCTGTTTGTAGATGATGTGAAGTTGATGAGAAGAATTCAATCGGACGAGGACCAGGCTGAACTACAAAGGGATCTGGACAAGCTGCAAGCCTGGTCCAGCAACTGGCTCCTGGAGTTCAACCCCACCAAGTGCAAAGTCATGAAGATTGGGGAAGGACAAAGAAGACCGCAGACGGAGTACAGCCTAGGGGGTCAGAGACTGCAAACCTCAATCAAGGAAAAAGATCTTGGGGTGAGTATAACACCAGGAACATCTCCTGAGGTGCACATCAACCAAATAACTGCTGCATCATATGGGCGCCTAGCTAACCTAAGAACAGCATTCCGACATCTTAATAAAGAATCGTTCAGGACCCTGTACACTGTGTACGTTAGGCCCATACTGGAGTATGCAGCACCAGTTTGGAATCCACACCTAGCCAAGCATGTGAAGAAGCTCGAGAAAGTGCAAAGGTTTGCAACAAGAATAGTCCTGGAGCTAAGGGGTATGTCCTACGAGGGGAGGTTAAGGGAAATCGACCTGACGACACTGGAGGACAGGAGAGATAGGGGGGGACATGATAACAACATATAAGATACTGAGAGGAATTGACAAAGTGGACAGAGACAGAGTGTTCCAGAGATGGGACACAGCAACAAGGGGACACAGTTGGAAGTTGAAGACTCAGATGAATCACAGAGATGTTAGGAAGTATTTCTTCAGTCACAGAGTTGTCGGGAAGTGGAATAGTTTAGGAAGCGATGTAGTGGAGGCAGGCTCTATACATAGCTTTAAGCAGAGGTATGATAAAGCTCATGGCGCAGGGAGAGTGACCCAGTAGCGGCCAGTGAAGAGGCGGGGCCAGGAGCTTTGACTCGACCCCGGCAACCACAACTAGGTGAGTACAACTAGGTGAGTACACACACACACACACACACACAGGAAGCAATTCTTCAGCCATAGAGTAGTTAGGAAGTGGAATAGTTTAGCGAACGATATAGTGGAGGCGGGAACCATACATAATTTTAAGACAAGGTATGATAAAGCTCACGGAGCAGGGAGAGCAGAGACCCAGTAGCGGACAGTGCAGAGGCAGGGCCAGGAGCTGAGTATCGACCCCTGCAACCACAATTAGGTGAGTACAATTAGGTGAGTACAGACAGCCCCTGTGGCCTAGTGGTAAAGCTCTGGCTTCACGCACGGAGGGCCCGGGTTCTATTCCCGACGGGGCGGAAACATTTCGAAGTGTTTCCTTACACACACACACACACTCACACACATACATACAACAGGCCTAGTGTCAAATCGACATGTGCCTAGGACAAAATGGTAACTAACTAACAGACACACACACACAAACACATACACACACACAACGAACAGAAGGGCTATTGAATCTGACCGATAACTCTCTCTTCCCCTCCTCCCACTCCCCTCACACCCCTCTCCTTCTCGAAAGAAGAACAGTAAACATACCATATGTAAGAGATGTATGGGGTGGGTGCATAATGGATGTGTGTTCAATTATGGTAATGGTGTCAGATTTAATTTTGTTTGTAACAAATGCACTTTGGCACAGTTACCCTTTAGCAATGATGACATTGATTTACCTATCTTTAATGCGAATGACCCCTTACCATATATTGATGATTATGATTGTTTTATAACAACAGGTCTTCACTTTATTCATGTCAACGCAAGATCACTTCTTCCAAAACTGGCAGAGATTAGGATTCTAGCTAACAGAACTAGAGCGGCAGTTATATCCATCTTGGAATCCTGGTTGGATGATACGGTGACTGACGACGAGGTCAAAATAGAAGGTTACAATATAAAACGCTTAGATAGGAATAGAAAAGGTGGTGGGGTATGTGCCTAAATAAGGAACGACTTAGCCTATAATCCAAGACCTGATTTAAATGACAATAAACTGGAGATTCTATGGTTTGAAGTGTTGCTTCCCAAGACCAAACCCATCTTAGTAGAAACTAGTTATCGCCCTCCCACCCATGACCAGTTCTTAGAGGACTTTCCGAAAGTCTTGTCCGGACTTGATAACAATGACGAGACAGTAATATTAGGAGACTTCAATATCTGTTTTCAACAGCAAATTAACGGGCTATGTAAAAGATATAAGCAAATTCTGGATTTAAATAGTTACACGCAACTAATTAATACACCAACCCGGATCACACAGTTCTCAGCCACCCTAATTGACCACATACTTTGTAACCGCCCTGAGAACATTAGTCAGTCAGGGGTCATTACCACAGGCCTTAGTGATCATTTCATCATTTACTGTATTAGGAAAATCACTAGGGAACGGATAGGCCTACACAAGACAATAAAAGTTAGGTCTACTAGAAACTACAGTAAAGAAACACTGGTAAATATGCTACACAATTGTGACTGGTCAGTGATAACAAGTTGCACGGACGTAAATGATGCCTGGGAAAAATTCAAAACAATGTTCACTGCCATCCTTGATAATATTGCACCAGTTAAAGAGGTTAGGATTAAACTAAGAACTGAACCCTGGATGACTAGTGAGATATTAGATAATATGAAATTCAGAGACCAGTTGATAAAAAGATTTAAGGCAAACAGACAGGATATTGCAGCACTAAATGAATTCCAAAGGGTGAGGAACAGAGTGCAGAGGCTTATAAAAGGCGCAAAAGCAAGGCACTATTGCTCAAAAATCGAAGAGTACAAGAATAACCCTAGAAAGCTCTGGCAACAACTCAAACAGTTGGGGTATAGCCATAAACCCGTAGATAGATCTAACATAGTACTAAATGTCGATAACGAGGTATGCCACGTGTTGCATGCAAAGAGTATGTAACCTTTATTCGGAGCATGTTAAACACACCCACATAGGCTCCCCTCTAACCAGCGAACCATCGTTAAGGGTTTGGTGATGAGGGCGACATCATCAAATCAACGACTCGGTTCAGCCAATTAAATGCGAGTTTAACAATGACAAAGGTGACGTGGTTACCACTCGCAGTTTGTCATTGGAATTCCTGCATAGAGCTGGTTGTGGAAAGTTGTCTGTCTTTTGGCTGCTGCTTAGCCTAGACAACTGTGGCGTGCACTAAACACTACTCCTTTGTATATAGTGTACATAGGTGTAAATAGCACTTTGTTATACTTGGTGAAGGAAAAGACAAAAGTCTTATATAATCACAATTACTTGGTGAAGGAAAAGATAAAAGTTTGGAATTAATCTAGCTAATTTTTGAAAGAAATACAATTTCAATACATCTTCTACTGTGTTTCTTTGCTCCAAGCTCCCTTTACACTCAGGTTAACAGGCCATTGAACCTGAGGTTGTAATACCACGAAACAACTAAAGTGGCAAATTGTTTTAATTCATACTACACAACTGTCGCATCAACACTAGTAAGTAAGCTACCAGCTGCATCAAATACCTTTAACACAGACTCTGATAAATTACATACTATACCAATAAAGGAGTAGGTAACTCCAAACAGTTGTCAACTAGTAAGTGTATCTCATGACTTCGTGCAAAAAGAACTAAGCAGGTTAAACCCAACTAAGAACACCGGCCTAGATAACATCCCGTCTAAGTTCCTAAAAGATGGTGCCTCTGAACTGGCAAATCCCAATGCTCACATAATAAATTTGTCCATCACCACTAATACAGTGCCAGAGGGGTTCAAGGAGGCCAGAGTTACTCCTATCTTCAAGAAAAATAGTAGGTCTGATGTCAGCAAATATAGGCCTGTTAGTATACTCAGTGTAATATCCAAAATTCTAGAGAGGGCGGTGAACTGTCAAGTAGTTAAATATCTTAGTGACAACAACATTCTTCATAGTTACCAATCAGGCTTTAGGAGATCTTACTCAACCGACACCTCCCTAATTAATCTGATGGATTACATGAGAACTGAAATGTCGATAGGGAACCTCATAGGAATTGTAACTTTAGACTTGCAAAAGGCCTTCGATACTGTCAACCACAATATATTATGTAAGAAACTTCAAGCTATCGGCATATGTTCCACAGACTGGTTTAAGTCCTATCTTAGTAACAGGAAACAAATTGTCAAAATCAACAAAACGGAATCAGAACCACTGCCGATAGCATGTGGAGTTCCCCAAGGTAGTATTCTGGGTCCCTTATTATGCCTGTGTTATGTAAATGATATGCCCATCAGTGTCAAGTGCAAACTCCTACTGTATGCGGATGACAGTGCTCTGTTAGTGTCAGGTAAAGACCCACAAGATATAGCTAATGTATTAACACTGGAACTGGAGTCCTGCAGCAAATGGTTAGTAGACAACAAACTATCGTTACACATCGGGAAAACAGAAGTCATACTCTTTGGCACGAAATATAAACTGAGAAGGGTAAATAATTTTAATATCCGGTGTAATGAAGAACCCATCACTTCAGTTTCCTCAGTAAAATATCTGGGAATCCCCTTTGACCCATGCATGTCAGGAGAATTGATAGGGAACAGTGTAGTAAAGAAAGCGAATGCCAGACTGAAGTTCCTCTACAGACAAGCACAGTGTCTACCTACTGAGGCTCGCAGGACCCTATGTCTTGCCCTTATACAATGTCATATGGACTACGCTTGCTCTTCATGGTACTCTGCCTTGACAAAAAAACTGAAAGATAAACTGCAAATCACCCAGAACAAAATGGTAAAATTCATCCTGGACCTGGGTCCAAGAGAGCATGTAGGCCAGGATGAATTACAACAATTGGATATGCTGAAGATTGAAGACAGAGTAAAACAACTTAAGTTAAATCAAGTTTATAAAATTGTTCACAAACAGTGTCCAGAATATCTTGCTGCCAATTTTGTCAAGGCTGGGAACCAAAGCAGTCATAGTACTAGGGGGAGAGAGCACAACTTTGTAGTACCCACAGTCAGTGGCCAGGCTTCAAACACCTTTTATTGTACAGCAATAAAGGAATGGAACAGACTGCCTGCACATGTCAAAGCCAGTCATAGCATGAGCCAGTTCAAGAAGAGAACCAAACGGTACCTAATGAATGTAGCGACAGAAAGGGAGGAGAATGACTTTTTATTTTTTTTTAGCTAACACACATGTATATGTAAATAACTGTTTTTACCTTATTCCTAGTATACGTATATCCTTTATAATATACTAATAACATATATCTCCTACAGTGTATAATATTAAGGTACTAAAAGGACCCCAATGGAAATAAGTCACTCTTTCTGACTTTTTGAGTTATCCTAGGTTCTCTACACATATGCTGCTATGTATGATTAATCTATGTAAATGTATTTGTGTATACCTGAATAAACTTACTTATTTACTCTCTCCCTCTCCTCACTCTCTCTCCTGTCTCTCTCTCCCTCCTTCCTCTCTCTCCCTCCTTCCTCTCTCTCCCTCCTTCCTCTCTCCTCTCTCTCTCTCTCCCTCTCCTCTCTCTCTCCCTCTCTCTCTCGCCTCTCTCTCCTCCTTCTCTCTCTCTCTCCTCCTCTCCTCCTCCTCTCTCTCTCTCTCCTCTCTCACTTCCCTCTCTCCCCCTCCCTCTCCTTCCTCTCTCTCCCTCCTTCCTCTCTCTCTCTCTCTCCCCCTCTCTCTCTCCCTCCTCCCTCTCTCTCTCCCCCCTCCTCTCCCCCTCTCTCTTCCTCCTCACCTTCCATCCATCTCCCCCTACCCTTTCCTACCTTCTCTCCCAGCACCCCCGGGTACTTCTTCCACCTCTCTCCCCTCATCTCCCCGTGCACAACCCTAATCCCTCCTCTTTCATCTCCCCCTCTCCCTTCTCTCCATACACCCCTGGTACTTCTACAACCTCTCACCCTGCAACCCAAGGTATTTCTACCACCTCTCTTCCCTCCTCCTCCCACTCAACCATACATGCACTCTACCTCTCTCCTACCTACCTCACTCTGCCTCTCTCTACCACACTCTCACATACTCTCTCTCTCTCAGGGACTCACCCCCCTCTGACTCCCTCGCTTGCTCCCCTCTACCACACTGTCTTCCTCCCTCTCGCCCTCTTCCACGAGTACCCCTTCTCTACCTCCCTCTACCATACTACCTACATGCTATCTCCCTCCCTCTCGCCCCCTTCCACGAGTACCCCTTCCCTACCACCCCTCCTCCCTATCTCTCTCCTTTCTCCCTCCTTCTGACACTCTCACTCCACACATAAGAGCACACTGTGGGAATATGGGCATCACAGGGAGAAGGATGTCAACAAGGGGCATGACGGACGATCCTGGGAGGTCACCATGGGAGGAGGAACTCAATAAAAGGGAGGAGTGGGAGAAGAAGCTATCCGGGATCAGCGAGAGAATGGAGGAAAAGATAGCTGCAGAAAGCAGAAAATTGGAACTGCAAGCCAAGAAAGCAGAAGCTAAGATCCAGATCTTAGAAGAGAAGTTGCAGAGCCTGACACAGCTTAGAGACAAATGTAACTGTTCAGATATGTCACCAGGAATTTGCACGTCAGGCAAAGATAAAGGGAATGCAGAGAAAAAAAGAAGACATCTTGTATGCACAGGTAGTGTCAGACCCACGTGGGGTCTGAAACAAGATGAGTAGCACATTAACAACACATGAGAGGGATGTAGACAAAGCAGCAGACATGCTAAAAGCAGTGACTCCAACAATATACTGCAGTGGACAGGGACAAATGAGCAGGATGGACACAAAGAGGAGCATAGGGGCTACAGCCAAGATTGTGCCAGAAGGAAGATGCTAATGCATCTCTGATGAGGCAAAGGGAGACACAGTGGGATGAAGAAAGAGAGAGGTCAATCTTTGTCTACAGCCTCCAGGAAGTCGAAGGGGGCACCCATGATAGAAGAAAACAGGAGGAGAAAGAAAGGATTGGAGGTATCATGTTAGCAATAGGGCGAGACATGTCCCAGGTGACAAATTTTCAGAGAATTGGGTGGTATACAAGGGGAAGAAATCGGCCTCTCAAAGTAATCTTCAAGGCAGAATCAGCCCGAACCATGATCCTGCAGGAGAAAGCACGGCTGAGGGCGACTTGGGCGTACCAGAATGTATACCTCAACAGGGACAGAACGCAGGAAGAAAGGGTGGCCCTGAAGGAGAGGATAAGAAGGGGAAGAGAGGAGCGAGAGGAGGAGAAAGGAAGGAACAGAGGAAACCAGGCCCAAGTAGAAGGACATACTCACCCACCGGAAGCACTCATGGAGGGCCTCCAAACACAACAACCCCAAGGCAACCATACATTTTAACCCCACACATACACATCATTCCCCCTGTCCCCACCCCATCAACTCAAAACCCACCCTCACAACCCATACCCCACTCATACAACTCCCCCCACCCATGCAGTAACCCCCTATGGGCACTCTAACCCCCCCCCACAACCCCCGAGATCCCCCCAGGGCCACAGTCTTGGAAATGAGGTTGAATGTCTGGTACACAAATGCGGATGGAATCACGAATAAATACGAAGAGTGGAATGAAAGAATTGATGAGAAATCCCCAGACATCATAGCGATCACAGAAACAAAACTCACTGAGACAATATCAGACACAATCTTCCCACAGGGTTATCAGATCCTGAGGAAAGATTGAAGGAGCAGGGGGGGGAGGAGGGGGCGCACTGCTCGTAAGGAACCATTGGAAATTCGAGGAAATGGAAGGAATGGAGGTGTGTAGAGAAAGGGACTTTATAGTAGGTACCATCCAGTCTGGAGAGCACAAGATAGTCATTGCAGTGATGTATAACCCTCCACAGAACTGCAGGAGGCCAGGAGAAGAATATGAAGAGAACAACAGAGCAATGGTGGGCACACTGGCGGAGGTGGCAAGAAAAGTGCACTCGAGCAGAGCAAAGTTACTGGTCATGGGAGATTTCAACCACAAAACGATCGACTGGGAAAACCAGGAACTACGTGGGGGTCCAGAAACATGGAGAGCCAAGATGATGGACGTGGTACTGGAAAACCTGATGCACCAACATGTCAGGGACACGACCAGAGAGAGAGAGGAGAAGACGAACCAGCAAGGCTGGACCTTGTATTCACCCTGAGTAGCTCAGACATTGAGGACATAACACATTGAGGACATAATACATCATATGGTTCTAAGTTTCGAATACATAGTAGAGTTACAAGTGGAGGAGGAAGCAGGAAGGGCTGCACAAATGAAGCCAAACTACAAGAAAGGTGACTATGTGGGCATGAGGAACTTCCTGCACGGAGTTCAGTGGGACAGAGAGATGGCAGGGAAGTCAGTAGACGAGATGATGGAATATATGACAACAATTTGCAAGGAAGCTGAGGAGAGGTTTATACCCAAGGGTAACAGGAGAAGCGAAAAAGACAGGATGAGCCCATGGTTCACCCAAAGGTGCAGGGAAGCCAAAACCAAGTGCGCAAGGGAATGGAAGAGGTACAGAAGGCAAAGAACCCCAGAGAATAAGGAGAGCAGTCGTAGAGCCAGAAATGAATATGCACAGATCAGAAGGGAAGCCCAAAGACAGTACGAGAATGACATAGCAGCGAAAGCCAAATCTGACCCAAAGCTGCTGTACAGCCACATCAGGAGGAGAACAACAGTCAAGGACCAGGTGATCAGGCTGAGGAAGGTAGAGGGAGGTCACAAGAAATGACCGGGAAGTGTGTGAGGAGCTCAACATGAGATTCAAAGAGGTGTTCACAGAGGAGATAGAAGGGCCTCCAGAAAGGAGGAGAGGTAGGGTACACCATCAAGTGCTGGACACAATACACACAAATGAGGAGGAAGTGAAAAGGCTACTAAGTGAGCTAGATACCTCAAAGGCGATGGGGCCAGATAACACCTCTCCATGGGTCCTGAGAGAGGGAGCAGAGGAGCTATGTGTACCCCTAACAACGATCTTCAACACATCTATCGAAACAGGGCATATACCTGAGGTTTGGAAGACAGCAAATGTAGTTACAATTTTTAAAAAAAGGAGACAGGAACGTAGCACTAAACTACAGACCAGTGTCACTGACATGTATAGTATGCAAGGTCATGGAGAAGATAGTCAGGAGAAGAGTGGTTGAGCACCTAGAAAGGAATGAGCTTATCAATGACGGCCAACACGGTTTCAGGGACGGGAAATCCTGTGTCACAAACCTCCTGGAGTTCTACGACAGGGTGACAGCAATAAGGCAAGAGAGATAGGGGTGGGTAGATTGCATATTCTTGGATTGTAAGAAGGCATTTGACACAGTTCCACACAAGAGATTAGTGCAGAAGCTGGAGGACCACTACATTGGATCAGGGAATACCTGTCAGGAAGACAGCAGCGAGTCATGGTACGTGGCGAGGTGTCAGAGTGGGCGCCAGTGACGAGCGGGGTTCCACAGGGGTCAGTCCTGGGACCAATGCTGTTTCTGGTATTTGTGAACGACATGACGGAAGGAATAGACTCCGAAGTTTCCTGTTTGCAGATGATGTGAAGTTGATGAGAAGAATTCAATCGGACGAGGACCAGGCAGAACTACAAAGGGATCTGGACAGGCTGCAAGCCTGGTCCAGCAACTGGCTCCTGGAGTTCAACCCCACCAAGTGCAAAGTCATGAAGATTGGGGAAGGGCAAAGAAGACCGCAGATGGAGTACAGCCTAGGGGGTCAGAGACTGCAAACCTCAATCAAGGAAAAAGAACTTGGGGTGAGTATAACACCAGGAACATCTCCTGAGGCGCACATCAACCAAATAACTGCTGCAGCATATGGGCGCCTAGCAAACCTAAGAACAGCATTCCGACATCTTAATAAAGAATCGTTCAGGACCCTGTACACTGTGTACGTTAGGCCCATACTGGAGTATGCAGCACCAGTTTGGAACCCACACCTAGCCAAGCATGTGAAGAAGCTCGAGAAAGTGCAAAGGTTTGCAACAAGACTAGTCCCGGAGCTAAGGGGTATGTCCTACGAGGGGAGGTTAAGGGAAATCGACCTGACGACACTGAAGGACAGGAGAGATAGTGGGGACATGATAACAACATATAAGATACTGAGATGAATTGACAAAGTGGACAGAAACAAAATGTTCCAGAGATGGGACACAACAACAAAGGGACACAGTTGGAAGTTGAAGACTCAGATGAATCACAGAGATGTTAGGAAGTATTTCTTCAGTCACAGAGTTGTCGGGAAGTGGAACAGTTTAGGAAGCGATGTAGTGGAGGCAGGCTCTATACATAGCTTTAAGGAGAGGTATGATAAAGCTCATGGCGCAGGGAGAGTGACCCAGTAGCGGCCAGTGAAGAGGTGGGGCCAGGAGTTTTGACTCGACCCCTTCAACCACAACTAGGTGAGTACAACTAGGTGAGTACACGAGAGCCCCCTGGGAGCCAGCGACCATATGGTGCTGAGCTTTGAGTACATAGTAGAGTTACAGGTGGAGATGGAAAACGGAACTGAAAGAGACACACCAAAATTTAAAAGAGGAGACTACATAGGTATGAGGAACTTCCTGCAGGAAGTTTAGTGGGAAAGGAACATGGAAGGACAGTCAGTAAATGAAATGATGGAATACGTAGCGACAAAGTGCAAGGAGGCAGAGAAACAGTTTATACCCAAAGGCAGAAGATTAAATGGGAAGGCCAGAAAGAGCCCTTGGTTTAACCAAATGTGCAGGGAGGCAAAGACTCAGAGTGCCAGAGAATGGAAAAAGTACAGAAGGCAAAGAACTCAAGAAAACAAAGAGATTAGTCATAGAGCTAGAATCGAGTACACACAGGTACAGAGGGAGGCCCAGAAACAGTACAAAAATGACATAGCATAGAAAGTCAAGTCTGACCCGAAACTGATGTACAGTCACATCAGAAGGAAGACAACAGTGAAGGACCAGGTGATAAGGCTGAGGAGGGAAGATGGGGAACTCACAAGAAACGACCAAGAGGTATGTGAGGAGCTCAACTCGAGGTTTAAGGAGGTATTCACAGTGGAGGCAGGAAGGCAGCTGGGTAGACAGGACAGAGCGCGACACCAACAAGGAATATATCAAGTGTTGGATGACATACACACAACTGAGGAGGAGGTGAAGCAGTTACTCAGTGACCCTGACACCTCAAAGGCGATGGGTCTGGACAATATATCCCTGTGGGTCCTTCGGTAGGGTGCAGAGGTGCTGAGTGTGCCACTTACCATAATATTCAACACATCCCTTGAAACTTTGCATCTACCTGAGGTATGGAAAAAGGCCAACATAGTCCCAATTTTTAAGAAAGGAGACAGAAAAAAGGCACTAAACTATAGACCGGTGTCACTTACGTGTATAGTGTGCAAAGTCTTGGAGAAAATCATCAGGAAAAGAATAGTGGAGCATCTGGAACGGCACAGGATAATCAAAGCCAGACAGCACGGATTCATGGAAGGCAAATCTTGTGTAACAAACCTCCTGGAGCTCTATGACAAAGTAATAAAGGTAAGACAAGAGAGAGAAGGGTGGGTTGATTGCATTTTCCTGGACTGCAGGAAAGCCTTCGGCACAGTACCTCATATGAGATTAGTGAAGAAGCTGGAAGACCAAGCGTGCATAACAGAAAGGGCACTGGAATGGATCAGGGAATACCTCACAGGGATGCAACAACGGGTCATGGTGCGTGATGAGGTATCACAGTGGGCGCCTGTGACGAGCGGGGTCCCGCAGGGGTCAGTCCTAGGACCAGTGCTATTCTTGGTATATGTGAATGATATGACGGACGGGATAGACTCAGAAGTCTCTCTGTTCGCAGATGATGTGAAATTAATGAGGAGAATCAAATCAGATGAGGACCAAGCAGGACTTCAAACAGACCCTGGCAAGCTGGACATCTGGTCTAGCAACTGGCTTCCCAATTTAAAAACCCACCCAAAAAAAAAAGTCATGAAGATCGGGAAAGGTCAAAAAAGACCCTGACAGAATACAGGCTAGGTGGACAAAGGCTACAAACCCCGGGAAAGGGAAAGACCTTGGGGGGGGGCATAAAACCACTCCTCCGGAACACACATCAACCGATAACCAAAAAAACATTGGGCGACTAGCAAACCCCAAGATTAGCATTCCGTTACCTTAACAAGGAACGTTCAAGACACTGCACCGTGTAGCAGGCCCATACTAGAGTATGCAGCCCAGTTTTGGAACCCACACCCCTTTTTGCACGTAAAAAAAACTAAAAAAGTGCAAAAGGGTTTTTGACAAAGGATTTTCCCCCGCTCAGGGGGCTGTCCTAAGAAGAAAATTGGGGAAAAAGGGCTAACAAACTGGGGGACAGAAGGGTTAAGGGGGCATGATAACGACATACAAAATACTGCGGGGGGAAAAAACAATAGAAGGGGCAGGATGTTCCAAAAGGGAAAAAAAACAAGGGGGGACAATTTGGGAAACGAAAAATGATGAGTCAAAGGGGTGTTAAAGGGAAACATTTCTTCAGCCATGAGGAAGTGGAACAGTCTGCAAATGATGTAGTGGAGTCAGGAACTATACATAGCTTTAAGACGAGATATGATAAAACTCATGGAGCAGGGGGAAAGAGACCCAGAGGGAAGTGAAAAGAGGGGGGCCCCCAGCAGGCGACCCCCGCAACCACAATTAGGTGGTACAAAGTGAGTACACATAAAAAACACACACACACACACACACACACACACATAAAAAACAAAGGGGAAACGTTCAAGACACTGTACACCGTTACGTGGCCCATCCAGAATAGCAACCCGTCTGGAACCCACACCGGTCAAGCAGTAAAGAAACTAGAGAAAGGCAAAAGGGTTTTCGACAAGGCTAGTTTTCCCCCAAATCAGGGGGCTGTCTTATGAAGAAAAGGGTTTAGGGGAAAAAAGGGGGAACAACACTGGAGGAAAGAAGGGCGGGGGAGACATATAAGACATACAAAAAACTGGGGAATCGACAAGGTAGACAGGGACACGGTTTCCCAGAGGGGGAAAAAAGAAACAAGGGGGAAAAAAACAAACTGAAGACCAGATGAGTCAAAGGGATGTCAGGAAAAATTT